>WITN01000217.1:0-119205 GCA_015025155.1 Lactarius quietus
CTGAGTACAACCGAAGTCAACTACAGTACTTCCGCGCTGACTTCCGTGGCAAGAGGCAGGTAGACGAAGCTCTCGCTAGGCTTGGGGACATATCTCTCCAAGCCAAAGTAAGACGCTACCGCTCATCCATGGAGGTCATCGCGGAACTCGAAGGCGCCATCAAGAAGCTCGAGGACGATATCTACGTCCACAGTGATCGAGCACGACACTCAGCAACAAGGTTAGGGCGGGCACATGCTCTCAGGAGGGTACGTGACGAGCATGAGACGGACGTCGGACTGACTACGGTGATCAATTGGGTCGTTGAGCGTGGGCGCTCACCCTTGTGAAGGGGGTGATGTTACGTCCCAGGTCATAGCCAGTATCTGACCTAACCCATAAGCGATGGGACGTGACTTGGGGGAACGCTTACTTCTTTACGATGACTGATGACTCCTTGATTACTCACTACTTACGATGTGGATTACTGATAGTATTACGGATTGTGGTTCGAGTCTTACTGTACGATTAGCAAGCGGTAGTAGTTGTGGTGGTAGTATTAGTGGATGATTGATCAGCATTAGTAGTAGTGGCTGTATCGCTGATGAAGGCGTACAGTCAAGTATCGGATATAAGGCAGCTGTCGACTGATGTGGTCGACAGCTTGACTCTCTTGTGTTCTCAACCAATCTAGTCGGGGATTCTCTCTCTCCCGCCTCGGTCAACGCTCCCTTAGGACGGCTCTTTCAGGAGTCCGTAAAATCAGTCTCACATTCGTGTGTTGACATGTGTAGCTAAGTCACATTACTCGCCATCGCGTGAAGGGTCTAAGTCAGACCACGATCGTAACAATGACGATGAGCTAAGGGGAGTCATAAAACAATATCATGACGCATTAACGGCGGGCCATCCAGGAATAGCAAAAACACAAGAATTGCTAGCTCGACACTACTGGTGGCCAAACATGAAAAACAGCATCATGGACTACGTGCAAGGATGCGCCGAGTGTCAACGGCACAAGGTCAACACTCGCCCCACCAAGGCACCATTCGAACCAATATACCCGCGATTAGGAGCCACCCCATTCGAAGTCATCGCAGTAGACTTCATAACTAAGTTGCCTCCGTCAGATGGATATGACTCGATTCTGACGATTACAGATCACGACTGCTCTAAAGCGTCAATATTCTTACCCTGCCGAGAATCAATGTCAGGAGAAGAAACGGCAATGTTGTACGCTCAAAAGGTTCTCCCTCGATTCGGACTCCCGAGCAAAATAATTAGCGATCGAGACCCTCGATTCGCAGCCAAGTTTATGAGGGAGCTCTGTAAAACTCTTCAAATCCAGCAAAACATATCAACGGCCTATCATCCTAGAACAGACGGGCAGTCGGAACGCACTAATCAGTGGTTGGAACAATACCTCAGATTATGGGCAAATCAAAAGCAAGATAACTGGGCGGCGCAACTATCTCTAGCGGAATTCGCTCACAATAACATGATGAACAGCACTACAAAGCAAACCCCGTTTTTCACGCTAATGGGGTACCACCCTAGAGATAAATGGGCGCCAGGGACAATCAACCTGCCCAGCGTATCTACTAGACTAGAACAATTGATGGAAGCCCGTCGGAGCGTGCAGGAGAATATGCTAAAGGCCCAAAAGTCGTGGATCAAACACAAGGATACGCCCAGATACATCTTAGGAGACCAAGTATGGCTAGATGGGCGCAATCTACGAACCAATCAGCCAACTCCCAAGCTGGTGCCCAGAAGACAGGGTCCGTTCGAGATAGTTCAGGTGATGTCCCCTGTGAATTATCGGCTCAAGTTACCCCCGCAATGGAAGATACATGACGTGTTTCACACAGATCTGCTGACACCTTACAAAGAAACACGCATGCATGGCGTAAACTATCTACGCCCACCACCTGAATTGGTCGAAGGCACAGAAGAATATGAAGTTGAAAAGGTGTTAGACTCCAGAAGGTCGGGAAGAGGGCGCAAGCTTCAATACCTCATCAAGTGGAAGGGTATGCGGACTCCGAAAACCAGTGGGTCCCGTGGAACGACGTCCATGCGGAGAAAGAGATAAGGAAGTTCGCACGATTAAACCCGAAGGCTGAAACTCACATAAAAGCGGCCTCGTCAGAGTCGGGAACAGTATCACCCTCTCTACCCAACAACTTTCCTCCACCCAATAACTCAATGGCTCATGTTCCTCTCACCATTATCAACATTGACGAGATCGCCATCCCCCACGTCGACACCCTCGCCACCTACAATGGCAACAACAACGTCGACGACCAGTTCTGCTCAGAGTTTGAGCACGTCAGAGCCGTTGCTGAATGAGACCAAGCCGCCTGAGACCTGGCCGAGGCTCGCTGGCGATTCCCCACACCTGCAAGCGGAAGAATGGAAGAAGATGAGGCAGGAGTATGGCCTATTGAAGGAGGTGATGTCAGCATGGAGGACGGATCAAGTAGTGAAGAGGACTGCAGCGGAGAGGAGGATGAGGATACACCTGTTACTGAGGCAAGCATCAACCAGTCCGTCGCCTCCCTCACCACTACCGCAGTCAGCAGCACCAACCAGTCCGCCACGTCACTCAACACCACTGCTGTCGATGGCGACGACAGCGAAGACGAGGACGACAGTAGCGACGAATCTTACCACGCAGCTCGGGTTGTCTGCATCCAGTGCGACAACCCCCGAACTACTGCCACTGCGCTCCCCTCCCTGTACCTCACCAAGTACGCATCATTGCCAGCGAAGCCGAGGATGACGCGCCCCGACCACCTCCAGTTGCTGTTGTCTACGGAGCAACGGCGGAGCAGGGATACGAAGTGCGCGGTCTACCCCCCTATAGGGAAGAACGCGACCCATCGCCCGTCACTACGCGCCGAACGCATGCGACGCGGCTCCCTCTCCGTGCCATATCGCCTACCCCCGGTGGATTCATCCTCAACAATGGGATGAATTGGGTACCGATGGTCATCGAGCACGAGGGGCGAAGAATTCCAGCCAAGTACGTGAGGGTTCGCATGCTTGATAACCCCGAGGTATTCAGAATGATGGGGAAGTATTCCCCCGTCTACCGAGCCGACATCCACGCCAAACCATGTCGAGACATGGGCCCTGCAGCTGAGTACACACGTGAGGAACTCGGATACTTCCGCTCTGACTTCCGTGGACGGCGACAGGTAGACGAAGCCCTCGCCAGATTGGGGGACATCTCACTCCAAGCTGAAGTAAGGCGCTACCGCGCGTCCATGGAAGTCGTGGCCGAGCTCGAGCAAGCGATCAAGAAGCTCAAGGACGACATCTTCGTCCACATCGACCGAGCCATGCACTCATCCAGGAGACTAGGGCGCGCTCATGCCCTCAGGAGGGTACGTGATGAACACGAGACGGACGTCGGACTTACCACAGTGACGAGTTGGGTTGTGGAGCGTGGGCGCTCACCCTTGTAAAGGGGGTGATGTTACGATTTGGCGGACTACCTCATGTAAGCGGGATGACGAGTCGCTCCCGAAACTTACTCATTTCTTACGATGTGGATTACTGATACTGTTACTATACGATGACTGATGATTACTGTACGATGACTGATGATTGTAGTATTTGTGGCGTTAGTATTAGTGGACGTTACCAAGCAGTAGTAGTAGTGGCTGTATCGCTGACAAAGACGTACAGTCAAGATCAGATATAAGGTGGCTGTCGACTGATGTGGTTGACAGCTTGACTCTCTTGTACCATCATCGAATCTAGTCGGAGATTCTCTCTCTCTCTCAGCTCTGTCATCGCTCTCTTAGGAAGGCTCTTTCAAGAGTCCTTTGGACAAGTCACACCTTCGTGTGTTGATGTGTACTGCTAAGTCACGTTATCTGCCATCGCGTGGAGGGTCTAAGTCAGACCACGATCATAACAAGGGGGGTCGTGGGGCATTGATAGCGTCCTCTGCTCCTGCGAGTCTTCCCCTAACTCGATCTGCGGAGGTATCCATTGGGTCGGGGTGCGGTAGTGGAGCAAGGAGTTTTGCCAGTGCTCCCGATTGGTTTCTGTTAGCGGATCCTTTGAACATGTCTAGATTTCCCCGCACCGTCTGCATATGGATCCACTTTTGTTGCCTCTTGAGGGCTGATGCTCTCCAGTCTTCATAAGTCCTGGGGTCGTCGTGTTGATACATCGCTTCATAAAGTGTCCTAGGCAACCCCTTTATAAAGTACTTCAGGGTTTGCTCCGCGTTGATGTCGTATCCAGCGTAGCGAACGAGTTGTTCGAATAGAGCGATATAATCGTCTATTTTTCCTTCCTTCATCCTGATGCCTGCGTCTAGCTGGGCTTGGGCTCTTTCTTTGCTAAGTACGTCAGCGAATTGTCGTCGAAAGGCTTGCAGAACGTTGTTCCACAGTGTTACGTTCCCACTGAACGTTGATCCGACTTGGATCCGATGGGTCTTCCTTGCTTCAACTCTGAGCAAAGCGCACGGCTTCTGAACTCAGGAACGACTTTGAATGACTTGTAAAGGGCGAATAACCAATAAGGTCCCCTAATACCACCTAGCTTGAGGTTCGTTACAAGGTGGCAACGCCTAACACTTAAGTTGGCAACAAGATAGTCACAAAGAACAATGACTCTGCTATAAGACTGTCTGAACTTCCTGAGAAGAGTACAGGTGGGTTTCAAGACAACTAAGCTAGCGAACCATAGCGCAACTTGTATAGTATTTATAGTAAATGTCCGTCAAGCCACAAAGGCGACACCATAGTATGAGTAATAAGAAAGGCATAATGACTCACAGGTCAATTAGCAACTCGTAAGCAATTCGTAAGGCATCAATAAGCCATCAGTAAGCGTCCCCACCAATGAGTGACCAAGCACCTCCAACCAGTGAGTAAGCAACCACAGGGCATCAGTCAGCCCACCTCATCGCGTAAGTAAGCGATCACCAATGAGTAAGCGAATGAGTAAGTGAATGTCTAAGCATCACCAAGCATGAATAATACCAATAGTATGCCAATAATAATGCATCTGTAAGCAATGGCTCCGGCGCTAACACAGGCGCTCCTTGAACTAATCCATCAATAACACTTTCCCGAAAGGGGATCAAACCTGGCCCGCTGGAGTGCGTCCCAACGGCAGCCACGGCCCGCTGATATCGGCAGCCTCAGGTCGCTGGTCTTACACCACACAATCGCTGTTTGTCGTCGTTGGTCGTCTTCAGGACACAACTGTCTTCCGCCAATTCCATGGCTTCTTCCAACGTCCCCTGAGTTATGGGTTAGGCCAGATACATACTGTGACCTGGGACAATTCCATCCTTGCGCACCCCCCTGACTTATTGCTTAGGTCAGATCTCGTGACCCGGGGGTTTATCACATGACCATGTCACGTGACCCTCATCCGTCCTGTAATAACCTTCCGGCCAGCATCTGGGGTACTTCCGCGAGTTATTAGGTTACTCACGAGCTGGCGAACTCTGCACGCCTCGTCATAAGCGAGGTGTTACGTGCGAACCGCACATGAGCCTGACTTAGGCAACGTAAGATGAACGCGGTGACTCAGCAGCGATTATACTCAAGCACTGAGGCTGAGTGACGTCTCAACGCGCGGAGGCGGAGGTAGCACTTGGGCTTGCTCTTTGACACGCGGCCCCGAAGGACGAAGGAGAGGAAGAGAAGAAACCGGCTTTGGATAACAAGGCAAGAGTTGTACAAGAAATCCAAGCTATCGACTACAACAGTCGATAGCTTCCTTATAAACTACTAGCGCGATCCGCCTTCGTCAGCGAGACCGCCACTACTACTAATCTGCTGGTAATCGTCCACTAAGCTGCTACTGCTAGGTAATCGTCCACTAAGCAAAACGCCACAACTACTACTTCCCTTGGTAATCGTACAGCAATTCTCAGTCATCGTATCGTACTAGTATCAGTAATCATCAGAAGTAAGAATGTGAGCCGAACCACGACGTCATGCGACCACGTGCCTATACGTCCCATGACTTATGGGTTAGGTCAGATACATACCATGACCTGGGACGTTACACGAGGTAACTATCGTCTTCTGCCGCTACGAGTGCGCGTACGGCCTCTTCTTCTTCAATGTCTTCTTCTGCACGTGACTCCCATGTATGAGCTTCTGGGTAATCATGGCAATTCTTCCAATGTTCATGTAGGCAACGGCACTGCCTCTGTGTCTTGGTAGCTTGAGCAGGGTCTGAGCGTAACACACAGCCTATTGTCGAACTGGCTGACACCTCTGGATACTTCTCTTACCAACCATTGGTTGGCTGACATGACCCAGGCGTTAACCAGGTCCCCTTGGACGTAAGTGAGGAATAACATAGCTTTTTGATATTTATTCCTCATTGCTTGATGGCTCGTGTTGACCCCAGCGTAGATTTCCCATTGAAGTATAAAACCTTCGACTTTTGACCTGTCTCCATTGAACAGACTTGGGGGGTTTCCTATGAATTTGTCCGTGGTATTACCGCCGCCCTGGGGCATTCCTGGCGGTCCTCCTCCCGCTGCAGGCGGTCCTCCTCCTCCTGCGGGCGGTCCTCCTCCTCCCATGGGTGGTCCCCCTCCTCCTGGAGGAACTCCTTGATTTGGTTGTCTGTAGGCTCTGCCGAGCTGCTCGAATGGCTGAGGAGGTGGATCGTTGTAGTCGAAGTCAAATCCTCCTGGCAAGTCTGGTTCGTCTGGCCCCATTGCCCGTCGCGCTGCTTGTATGTCTTCTGGGTTCATATTGATGACATGGCCCGTCCTTTCGTCGATAACCAACGGGGTTGGTTCTTCGATCTGTGTTTGAGTGGCCATTCTGATTGGGTCAGGGATGTGTAACGTAGCTGTTTGAGTGATAATCTCTTCAACAGCGGGTTCTTCTTCTTGGATGTAGATGGTCTCTGGTTCGTTTTCTATGGATGGAGTCTGGGCTCGTTCGCTTGTGTGACTGGTGTCTGTCCTTGCTGGTGTCCTATGTTGGAGTTCTGGAGATATAGGTTCTGCTTGTGTTTCTTCCTCTGGAGTTCCGTCGATTCGTCCTTGTTCTTCGACGTCTCGTGCTTCTGATAGTAGAATGTTGCAGTTGAGATCGTCCCCGGCTGGTCTGGCTGCTTCAAAGTATTCTTGTGTTCGGTTCCACCTGAGTTCCACCCAGCAACACCTTCTGTAGCGTTATCACCTGACGCTTGTTCGACTTGAACCGATCTGTGACGTGATACTCGAGTGTATGGATGAATCTTGACAGACACGGGCAACTTAGCTAAGTTGCACAGCCACTAGGTCGCTTGGTAGACACTAGGGTATCCCAAGGGATAAGCTTCAATCGACTGATTGGAATAAAGCGAAGATGAGAGGAAGATAAGACGACAGTGATGATTCAAGAAGACCAAGCTGGAGAGTCTTGGTCTTCACTACACGACTTTTATACAGTTACTCGCTGGCTTTAAAGCGCAGCTTCGAATCCAGACCCTAGTATCGCTATACTAGTAGTGAGTCATTGTCCATTCTAATAATACCTGAAACACCGGCTAACCCAACTACCGGCGACGCGTAAGTGTCCATGACTAATAACGGCTTACTATCGTAGTCATAACCAAGTAGTAAGCGTCCCGAACTCCGAGACCTCGTAATGATGATGATTGTCAGTCCGTAACATGTCAAACCGTGACACCTTCCGTGGTGAAAGATGATAGGGTGAAATCGTTGGGCTGTAGCTGCTTCAGCGTAGTAACCGGTGTTGAAGTGATCTAATACTCCACTTCATCTGTCGTCCGGAATTGTCCTCCAACGGACTCGATTGATGACGTATCTTGCAGGGGCGTCTCTTTCCCTAGAATTGATGATGAAGGGTTGGAAGTCCCAACCGTCTTTGGTTGTAATCGGCGCCACGGTGTGTGAGGAGAGCTTGACTCTAATGTTACGACGTAGCCTGACTTAGGCTCTGCACGCGATGGCAATATGATGTGACTCAGCAGGATGTGTCAACACACGGAGGTGTGACTAAGACCTAAGGACACCTGAAAGTGCCTTCCTAAGGGAGCAAATGCAAGCGGACTTCTTAGAGGATAGAAGTCGACTAGATTCAGAGAAGATACAAGAGAGTCAAGCTGTCGACCACATCAGTCGACAGCCACCTTATATCGTATCTTGACTGTACGCCTTCGTCAGCGATACAGCCACTACTACTACTGCTTGTTAATCGTCCACTAATACTAACGCCACTACTACTACTACTATCAGTCATCCTCAGTCATCGTACAGTAAGAATATCAGTAATCAACATAGTTCGATATGAGTAAGATTCAAGAGTGACTCGTCATCTCGCTTACTATGACCCCCGATGGCGGTTCATGACACATGAGGCTCCCTAATTGCAACTGTTTCAGAGTAGTGTTTTGCAGGCTTGGCCACAAAGCTGATAGCCGGACTAAACCAGATGTGTGGGGCCAGTCCAAGACTGGGACATGAGCGTGTCCTTGTAGGGCTCATGGCTAAGTCCCCGGATCAGGATACAGCTCATGTGAGTACATGTTCACAGCTGGGGTTTGACCTTAGTGATGGCCAAGTCTTCTGGATTTACGTCACTCAAGTCCTCAAGGTCACCATTGATTCACACTTGGTCTTCGAGAATAGCTCTTTACCCTGCTTCTCTACTTGATGCACTACAATCCACAACACTTCAGCACTTCTTGACTTGTTCCACATGGTGTTCTGGGTATTTCTTGATTTGTTCCTCACTGGCACACTGATCTGGGTGATGACTGGGTCTCTTATTGACATACACCACATACTGCGTGGTCTTTCTGGATTTGATTAAATACTCCCTTCTCTCAATGTGCCTGTGTGCCCCACCCACCAGTGAAGCTATGCAATGTCCTGACCACTGTGCAAGATAGTTCCCCCTGCTAGGTTCACTGACAATGTGGGTGAGGCTGCACTAACCTCACTTCACAGACCTATGGAATCTATGCCCACGTTAGTTCCCCCCACAACCACTTCCTCCCCACTACCCACATCCTCCCCGCCCCCACAGACGACTGATACAGAGGACACTCTGTCATTTGCAGCTGACTCTTCACAGGCTTGGAGCTCATCAAAATGCCCTTCAATGCCTTCTCATACAGTTTGGCCCCTCTCTCCCTTGACAGCATCATCGTCCTCTCATCCAGCACCACTGATGGTGCCCCTCATACTGGTGATACAGTGAGTACTGCACCAAAGAGCAAGAAGCTCAAAGACTCTGGGATTTCAGTCAGTCACGAGGACTCCCAGATGTCCATCATCGATATCGATGATATTGAAAACCCACAAGATGAGCAGCTGAACAGGTCCAACCCAACCACTGACATTAAGTTCTTTTTCACAGTTATCCCTTGTCTACCAGGTCAAGCCAAAGGATGCGTGAGGTGTAACCTCTGCGTGTGAGCTTTCTCTTTAGTATGTCTGTCTTAACTCATCTTATCATTCCTTTATAGGCAAGGACTCAGATGCACCAAGCAAGACAAAATCCTTATTAGCAAACACTCAACACTTTGGCATCATGCAGCAGCATTGCATCTGGTGTGTTTTCATTTTCTTTAATATCCAATACTTTTGATTTCATTTCCAGCACAGGTACAGAAAGTGGTGCAAAGCCAACCACTTTGAGTCAATGCTACCAGAAGATACCAAACAGTGCAATGAGGCTGCTTTGGACAGCACCAGCAAAACTCAGCAAACTGTTCTTGGCGACCACTTTGGCCCTGCAGATGCAGAGATTATCCCATATAGCAACAGGGCATTCGAGACAGCTGCAATTGAGTAGCTTGTTCACACCAACCAGGTATTTATCCATTTATCACATGTCTCTTCTGTTCTGATTCTTTGTTTTATTCAGCCAATCCTTGCCTTCAAGAATGTGCAGTTCAAGAAGATGCTTGATATCAGATCCTGAGCAACCCATGATGTCTCACTACCATCTCCCAAGAAAACGCGCAAGTGCATCATCTGCATGTTCAAGCAGCAAATGATTCTACTACAGAGTTGTCTTAATGTATGTCTTAATATGTTATTACTTCTTATTCTTTTTCTCACTAACATCCACATGTTAGGGCCCTACAGTGACAGGTGAAATCTGCTTGACTTGTGACGCATGGCAAGCTGACAACACTGATGGATATTTTGCTGTTACAGGCCATTGGATTGAGGAGCATGGACCTGGACAGTGGTCCCTTGAACATGCCCTTCTCAGATTTGCATAGAGGAATTGTTCACACAGCAGAGCTCACCTTGGGCAGATGCTGTACAAGGTCCTCAACCAGCTTAACATTGTTCACAGGGTGAGGTTTCACACATTTTCTTGCTTTATGACTTACTAGCTATCTCAATTAGGTTGGCCATGTTATGTGTGACAACGCAAAGAACAATACCACCATGCTTCAAGAATTTGCCAAGTGCTATGAACTCAAGACCAAGAAAAGTTTCAATATCAAATGTCAGCACATCAGGTACATGCTTTCTGCTTAAACTGCTTTCTATTGGTATGATAGTACTCATTTACAATCACCCAAGGTGTCTTGCACACATTGTCAACTTGGTGACACAGGCTGTGATTGCAGCATGCAGCAAGTCAAAGCATTATAATGGGGAGCCTGCAGATGATCATCTCCCTGAGGATCTAGAGGCCAGTGAGCATGATGAGATAGGCATCGTCCAAGCCATTTGTATTAAGGTATGTCCATGTTCTATATGCACCTCTACCATGCTAACTAATGACATCTAGGCATGCTCAGCATCACAACACAAAGAACTCTTCAAGATGATTCAGCTTTGCAACAACAACCCACCTGTCAACCTCCTACTGGACATGAAGGTCTGGTGGAGTTCAACATATGTCATGCTTCAGTGTGCCCACTCATGGCAGCAGGTAAGCCATTTGTTTTATTCTCACTCTTCTTACACTCTGATTCTTATGGCCAACTAGTCTGTTGATGAATTCATCCTTGGACTGGGACTCAAGGAGGCAAACACTGACAAGTGGCGCAAGATTTCCACTCTCATATTAAGTGAGGAAGAGTGGACATGGGTCCACCTGTTCTGCAACATACTTCAGGTGCATTGTATGTCTACATCTACAAAAGTGACTAATAACTAATGCTCAGCCTCTGCCAACTGGCAACACTGCAACAGCACGCAGATGGCACCCAACAGGCATTCTCCACAGGATCAGTCCCAACCCTCCAGCACGCGCTGCCTGCACTGGAGAAGTTATACATATTGTGGGAGAAGGCTTCCAGAAAGCCATGATACATGAGCTTTGTCCCAGCTCTTACCACTGGGATGATTAAGCTGAATACTTATTATGAGTGAAGTGCCAACTCAGACATGCACATCATGGCAATGGGTGAGTTCATTCCATTTGTATCCTTTCTATTTTCTGACAGATCTGCTGCAGTACTTAATCCATCTAGGAAGTTGATGTACTTTCACAAGCACTGGCCCTCAGACTTGGTCTCCAACATAGAGGATGCCATCCAGGATAGAGTAAGTCTCTTTCTTTATATTAATGATACTGACTTATTTAGTATTTACTGCACAGTTCCTAAGTTTCTCGAGCACTTCAATGTGCTCCAGAGCAATCCAACAGCCAAGTTGGCATGTGTTGGCAAGAGTGTAACATCTCCACTTGATGCTGATCTGACTTGGATCCGAAGGGTCTTCCTTGCTTCAACACAATGAGGTCCCCTAAAACTGCCTAGCTTGATGTATGACACAAGGTGGCAACGCCTAACACTGAAGTTGGCAATAAGACAAGAGAAAGTCACACTGAACTATGACTTCTGCTATAAGACTGCTTTGATTCTCCTGAGAGGAATACAGGTGGATATCAAGACAACTAAGCTAAGGACTACTAGCGACACTTGCTTAGTATATATAGTAACTGAGAAACCATAACAGGTAATCATCCATCAAGCCACAAGGGCGACAAACATAGTATGAGTAAGAAACAATAATGATGACTCACACATCAATAAGCGAACAGTAAGCGATGATAAGCGAATGAGTAAGTGAATGTCTAAGCATCACAAAGCATGAGTAAGTGAGTGAGTAAGCATAAGTGGGAAATGTCATCCACATCAGTAAGCCATGAATAGTGTGTCAGTAAGCAATGGCTCGACGCTAACACAGGTGCTTCCTAGACTAATCCATCTTGAACACATACCTGAAAGGGGATCAAACCTCGGCCTGCTGGAATCTGTCCCAACATCAAGCCCTGTCGGTCTTACACCACACGATCGTGGTCTTGCCCGTCATTGGTCTTCATCTGGACACAACTGTATATCGCCCAGTACCACTGGCTGCCTTCGACACCCCTGTGACCTGGGACTTGTCTTCCTTCCAACACGTCCCATGGCTTATGGGTTAGATCAGCTACCACGTAGCAACACGTGATCTGGGACCATGTCACGTGACCCTCATCCTTCCTGTGATAACCTTCCCGCCAGTATCTGGGGTCGTACCGCAAGTGACCATATTACTCACAAGCTGGTAGACTCTGCATGCCTCATCTTCTGTGAGGTAACTGTTGTCTTCTGCTGCTACGAGTGCACGTATGGCTGCTTCTTCTTCGATGTCTGCTTGGTCACGTGTCTCCCAGGTATGCGCCTCTGGGTAATCATAGCAGTTCTCCCAGTGTTTATGGAGACACGCACGCTGCCTGAGAGCTATGGCAGGTTGAGCTGGGCTGGATCGTAACAAAGAGTGCATCAAGGCCATCAACCCACAAGTCAGACCACCCCAACATTGATGATATGGAGACCAAAGATGATACTGATGATGGCCAAACTCCCACCAGCCCAGCCCATTCCTGGATGGACAAGTGGAAGCTATATATCAGTACAGTTAAAGATGTACTGAGCGGAGTAGGTCTAGTTCAGTGGTTGGGGGTATGTCACCTCCTTGTTTCATTCACATTGTCACTACTAACACTTGTATATAGATGCATGGGGCTTGATACCCAACATGGCGCTCAATTGCCTCCAACTACCTCGCCATAATGGCATCTATAGTTGCAAGCGAACGGGCCTTTTCATCTGCAGGTATCACGATTTCCAAGCACCGCAATTGCCTCAATGGTGACATCATCGAGGCACTGCAATGCCTCAAATCCCTTATCCATGAAGACATGATGACAACAGTATTTCCAAGCTTGGCTGATGAAGAGTTCTACTGGATGATGCTGATAATCAGCCTGCCAATCAAGAGGGCACTGTGAGCAACACTGTCAAGGATGGGGAAGACTGGGTTTGGGAAGCAATGGTTGAGGATGCTGATGTGGAGGACAATGCAGATGACAAAGATGACACTGTCCATGTGTCGTAGACTCAATGTTGATCACTCATAGTATAGTTACTTGTTAAATTCTCTAGATATATTGGTCTACATGAGTTCATGAGTCATGATTGGTATGCAGAGCCGTGGCCTGCTGTGGCTAGCAGGCCGCTGTCAGCCTAAGATGGGCAAAGACCCTGGGAGAGGCTAAGGCTAGCATGATTTAAGGCCTCAAGCCTCCTAAAGATGTGCTGTATGTCCATCTTTTGGGCTGAGCTGAGCCTGCAAAACACTATTTCAGAGTGTTTTCTTTCTGTTTAGGGATACTGCTGATCTCAGGTGGATTTGGATAAATAATGTACGTTGCCTCCCTTTTGAACTCACCCACCCCACTGAGATACTCTCATAGTTGCGCCATGTCATCTTTCTCTCTTGACCTCAGTGATGCTGTTTGACCTGATGGCACGCTGAAGGACGAATCTGAGATCATCTGGTCCTATGACCAAGATGAGTCTATTCCCTTCCCTTCAAGCGGTGCCTCTGATTCCTCTCACTCAAATACCTTTAGCCATGTGCCTGCCACCATAGTTGCTGGTGTGTGTCAGAGCAGTCATGTTAGTCGCCCAACTTGGCATGTCCTAGAGGCAGCTGAGGCAGCTGATATGGAGGCTGCTGAAAGGGCTTCAAACACTTTGTTTTGTAGAATCTCGGGCAACAAATGCAAGGCCACAAATGACCTCTCTAATAGCTGTACCCCTTCCTTAAGCAAGACAGTAATTGATGTGGACAGCAACCACACTGGTGATGGACACACCAATGGTGGGACTATGATGCCCACTCTCACAGAGCCTGCAGACAATGACTACAAGTCTCTGAAGGCCATGGCTGATGCCAACAACCTGGTGCATTCCACTCTTTATTGAATTGATATATCTTTACTCATTGTCTTCCCAGTCTGTGACATTCAAATCCTGGGAGGATTGTATTACAGATATACACGTTATTTTCTGCCATGACAGGGAATATGTCCATCCAGTCACCAGGAAGACTATGGATGGTCACTGGTGCACAGTTTGTTGGTAAGTGCTTTCTATTTCTTCATATCTTTCATTCTGCTAATCCCGTTTATGATTTTCATAATCAAGTGATGACATGGCAGTGAAGGAAACCTCCTGCTTCTTGACCGGGAGCACAAGCACACTGTGGATGCACATTGCTAGGTAAGGATCAATGTTTTCTTTCATATGGTTTATTAAACACTTTCTTTTAGGCATCATGTTGAGCTGTATTGCAAACACTGCAAGGCACTGGGTATTGACCCACATCCCTGTGCCCTGTTCTGAGCACCCAATGAACCAGGGATGGAGAGGTTGCACTCACTATATTATAACCATATCTCTGATCAATATAAACATGTGTTCAGCTTCCACCAAACTTCTCTGGAGGGCATTGTCACCAGAGAGACTAAGTGCCCGGTATTTACGAATGCAGGGCTGATTGACTACATGATAGAACTTGTTATTTGTGAAGACGAAGTAAATGGAATTGTTCCTTTTCACTGAAATCACACTAATTTGTTCATGCAGGCATTCTGTTTAGTGGACCATGGCTCTTTTTGCCATCTCTTGAAGTTCTGTCATCCCTTGCTTTTGGAGATGGACATTCCACACCGTCAGATCCTTCACGCCGAGATTCTTCGACGTGCAGAAATTGCAGAAAGATGGGTCTGCGAAAACTTCAGGAAAATAACATCAAAAATTTCATTCACATTCGATGCATGGACTTCCACCCCTGGGGACCCATACCTTTTCCTTACAGTGCACTTCATAGATGCCCCTGCCGGTCAGCCAAATGTGTGGGAGTTGAAGTCGGAGCAGCTCCTATTCCAGGAGATTCAAGGGTGGTACATGGGTAAGAATATGAGGGAGATCTTGAGGAGAGCATTGGATAGGTACACTTTGTGTGGCAAGGTGTGTGTACATGAACTTTCCTTCTCTCTTTCTCTATTGACCCTGTCTGTAGGAGGGGTGGTTCACAAGTGATGGTGTAGCCATTAATTGCACCACTCTTCATGTGCTCCAGAACAGTCCCTCAATGGACACTGCGTGGATGGCGAAAGACCATGATATGTTGTAAGTGTTTTCCTTTCTGAAGTATTTTATCTAATATAAGCCATAGGTGCATGGAGCACTCATTGCATCTCGCCGCCAAGCATTTCATTCAAGCCATTGGACCACACAAGAATGGCACCTCAGCTGCTGACTCAGAGGATGAATCTGCCTTGGATTGCAACGAAGATGACAATGACAACAACGAGGCTACTGAAGCCATTTACTTGGGCAATTCACTTGAAAAAGCCATTGCACTTGTGAAGCAGGTAAGTTGCTTTACAGTCCTCAATTATCCATACTAACTCATACTGCAGATTTGTAAATCACTGCAAGCAAGTGCTTTCTTTCACATGTCGTGCACCCAGGTTGGGATCCTGCCTCTCGACCATCTCTTATGGATTTGCACTTGCTGGGGATCGCTCTACAACTTCCTCGAGCATTTTATCAAACTCAAACCAGTACGTCGGCCACTTCCTGTAACCTGTTGATCCATTGAGCTGTTCTCTCACCCCACGACAGGCTATCATTCAATTCATTCTCCTCGCAGATGCCAGTGAAGCCATGCCCTCTCTCCCCAAGAAGCGGTACTACGTGGACTTCCACATGAATGCAAGAGATTGGGAGTCACTTGGGTATATCAGGGATGCTCTGCATGTATGTCATCTCAATTTATTTTTGTCATTACTCACACTTCCTAGGAGCCATCCAACACCCAGCAATCATTCTCAAGCAAGCGTGTGCCCACTGTGTGGTGAATTATTTCCAACTTTGAGTTCCTCATCAAACACTGGGAAACCATGGCTGGCCAGCCGGCATGCCTTCCCTTGAAGGTCGCACTCAACAAAGGCATCGAGAGCCTTCATAAATGGTATGGCTGGGTTGATAGCACATCACCAGCATACTTTATCTGTCTCGGTATGCATATCATGTTTTTTTTCGAATTCTGGCTAACATAACTTTACTAGTCCTTGACCCAAATGTCAAGGACATCTACTTTTGGCATGGGTGGGATAACAAACAGTATGCCACTGGGATGAAGCAGCTTCAGGAAGTAGTACATTTTTTTTGTGAATGATGCACACTTGAGATATTGACAAGGCTTCTCAGTCCCATAATGATCAGCCATAGCTTATATGATTGATACTCCAACCGACGATTGTAATCTTAGGTATTTCATACTCAGCCGACGTCAGCTGACATTTAAGATTCTTTGATAATTCATATGTTGGCCGACGCTGGAGTTAGTCAGACCTCCTGAACATGAGTTAAGATGGTAAATCATAATGAACACATGACAATGGGCATTCCACATTATTCAGAACACAGCTCTATTCATTATTCATAGTAGAGTAAGATGACATAGATATATACCTGTGTGATACATGAAACATACAAGACAATCAATGGAAAGGCAAAGGAAAGAATATACATGAGAGAACATGGAGGATCCGAGACACTCAGTATAAAGGCATAGGAAACAGAAGATACATATCCCTCCAATACTGGAAGGAGCAATTGGACCATTCATACATTACTAGAGTAGGATGGTATACATACACAAATATGTGATACATGGACCATCTGGGGCACTCAATGTGGACACACAGTAAAGACAATGTTAATAAAACCACAATAGTAAAAGGAGTACTTGGATCATCCATGCACCAACACTCTTAACAACTTTTAAGAAGTATTGGATATTCCAAGATGCTCCAATAAATGTAAGAGATCTTCCTATTCTCCTCATGATTTATGCAAGCACTGAGAGTATCACAATGTAGATATATATCAGATATCTCTCAAATGCAGGAAATGCCTTCTAGCCTCAGGGGTCTGTCTTCATCTTCCACAGCTGTCTGCAGCTGACCAACAGCTGTAAGCACTGGGTGAAAGGCAGCCTGAAGAAGGCCTCGATTTCCTGAGCTAACCCAAAGGTAATAGAGTACATATATATGCACACATGTGACACAATGTAATATCTAGGGAAAAGGAATGTATGTTTCCAAGTAATAGTCATAGGAGCACTTGGACCATCTATGTGCCAACATACTTAACAACTGTTAAAAGTGGCCTGGGCTTTCCAAGATGCTCCAATAGATGAGCAGGATGTTCCTATTCTCCACATGATACACAGATGTACTAGGGCAATCACCACATAGATAGATATCAGATATGATGTTCCTACATGCTCTAATAGAAACAATGTTAAGAACAGGCAAGTGTATCAAGACAATAAGATAGATTCAGTGTCATAGTGCTTTAATGGACTAAGGGTAATTGGAGAAAGTGCCTTTGCTGACCTTTGAGCCAGCTGCTCCCACATGTGCATCTGATATGATGCATATGCTGCATGCCCCTTCAGTGACCCTTTCACAGTAAAGACCATGAGTTTCTTCCATGCCTCTGCCTTGGCATGGAAATAAGTGGGAACCCATTGTGCTTCATCATGAATACTCTGCTGCTCTTCCAGCCAATGCTCAAACTGTGCTTTGGCATTGCAGCCAGTGCACCCTTTCAACTAGCAGATATATCAGCACACTTGTATACTAGCCACATGTACAATGACTTACAGTCATCCATCCATGTGCCTTCATCTTCAGATGTTTGCCCAAAGCTCCAAATCCAAGACTGCTGTGTGTTGCATTGTCTAGGCTTGTCCGATCCAAGGACAAGGGTTGCAACATGAAGGTCCTGTGGGGTGAGCATCAGACGTTCCAGAGCATCTGGATATGCCAGTTGGATGTTCCAGAAGACATCGTGTGTGATGAGTGTCTCACTGTTTATACGCAACAGAGAGACCAAGGATCACAAGGAACAGGGTGGCTAACATTGAACCAACAAGGGAGTAGAACAAGGAGAGGAGATAATGAACCACGAGTAGCAAAGCAAGAATGTGGAACAACCCAATGGTGGGAAGCTGCACAGTGGACAGGAAGGTACAAGTGGGGATGTCACAAGTAGACAGTCTGAGGGACTGTCTGTTACATTGCTCCAGCTTATATACCTGAATACATGGTCTGTGCATACTTTAGGGGAGGCCCAACTCCAATCCACAGGTGGGCCCATGGAATACTCTAGGAGTCTAAAGATAGCATGGAACGTTCTGGAAGGTTTCTAAGTATATTACCCAAAGGCATTAATCCCTGTTAAGCTCCGCTTATCAGGAGACTTATGGAACATGCCAGAAGGGTTCCAAATATACTGTCCAATAGCAAGTCTCTGATAAGCTCCGCTTATCTGACGACTTACTCAGTCATCTTTCGCTTGGTAAGTCCCGGTTCTGGACCAGGTCTTTCTTGAATAGGAAGGTAAGGATTATCCAATCCTTTCACACGCATCATCTTGGCTAGTTCCACTAGACCAATACTTTGTTTTCCTGGGTTTGTGTGTGCATTCCCTTGCACACTCTTGAGTTTCATGGGTAAGTCATGGACCCAGGTATAGGTTCGTGACAGTATCCCCTCTTTAGGACTGTGCTGCGCTGTCAGCACCCTTAGGTTACTTGGTCGAGGTGCGGAGGGGTTTCTGGTGTGGAATTGTTGAACTAGGAATTTCATTTGTGATGCAGGGAGCCATGAGTTTTCGGAACTAGGGTAGCCTTTCCACTTGATGAGGTACAAGATTCCTTTGTTATTGGGTGACACTTTGGACTGGAGTACTGTTTCAACTTCGTAGTGTTCTTCTTCTCCTTGAACTATATCCGGAGGAGGTCTGGTGAAGTTAGGTCCGTGTGCAGGGGTTTCCTTGTATGGTGATATCAGAGAGCTGTGGAAGACTGGGTGGATTCGCCATGACTTGGGTAGTTGGAGTTTGCAATTGACTCCCCATGTAGATAGTACTTTGAATGGACCATGGCGTCTAGGGGCTAACTTGGCCTTAGGGTGTGTGGTGTGAACATTGGTTCCTTCTAACCAGACTAGGTCTCCTGGTTTGAACACATGGGAAATGATGGGTACTCGGGATCTTTTCATGACCTCTGCAGCTACTTTAAGTGCTGCTGTAACTTCAGACCGTACTTGGTCTAATGTATGAAGGCATTCTTCTACTGTTGGAATCTTGGTGGTGAAGTTTACTGGGGGAATGAACTCTGGTTTGAATCCATACCAGACTTCAAAGGGGGATCTTCCTGTGGCACTGTGTTGGTGGGCATTGTGCGCAAACTCCATGAAGGGTATTAGTTCTACCCAATTGTCTTGTTGGAAGTTACAAAAGACACGGAGGTACTGCTCCAACTCCTGATTGACTCTTTCTGTTTCACCATCTGTTTGAGGGTGGAAGGCTGTGAACATGGTGGACTTGACTCCCAATCTTTCCCAGACTTCTTGCATGACTTTAGAGGCGAATTGGGGTCCTCTATCAGAGATGACTTGACGTGGTAGTCTGGTTTGTGTAACGTTTCCACTGAACGTTGATCCGACTTGGATCCGATGGGTCTTCCTTGCTTCAACTCTGAGCAAAGCGCACGGCTTCTGAACTCAGGAACGACTTGAACGACTTGTAAAGGGCGAATAACCAACAAGGTCCCCTAAACCGCCTAGCTTGAGGTTCGTTACAAGGTGGCAACGCCTAACACTTAAGTTGGCAACAAGATAGTCACAAAGAACAATGACTCTGCTATAAGACTGTCTGAACTTCCTGAGAAGAGTACAGGTGGATTCCAAGACAACTAAGCTAGCGAACCATAGCGCAACTTGTATAGTATTTATAGTAAATGTCCGTCAAGCCTCAAAGGCGACACACATAGTATGAGTAGTAAATAATAAGCATAATCAGCACATGAATAAGGCATCAATAAGCCATAAGTAAGCGTCCCCACCAATGAGTGACCAAGCACCTCCAACCAGTGAGTAAGCAACCACAGGGCATCAGTCAGCCCACCTCATCGTATCAGTAAGCGAGAACAATAAGTAAGTGAATGAGTAAGTGAATGTCTAAGCTTCACCAAGCATGAATAATACCAATAGTATGCCAATAATAATGCATCTGTAAGCAATGGCTCCGGCGCTAACACAGGCGCTCCTTGAACTAATCCATCAATAACACTTTCCCGAAAGGGGATCAAACCCAGCCCGCTGGAGTGCGTCCCAACGGCAGCCACGGCCCGCTGATATCGGCAGCCTCAGGTCGCTGGTCTTACACCACACAATCGCTGTTTGTCGTCATTGGTCGTCTTCAGGACACAACTGTCTTCCGCCAATTCCATGGCTTCTTCCAACGTCCCCTGAGTTATGGGTTAGGCCAGATACGTACTGTGACCTGGGACAATCTTGTCCTTGCACGCCCCCCTGACTTATTGCTTAGGTCAGATCCCGTGACCCGGGGGTATCACATGACCGTGTCACGTGACCCTCATCCGTCCTGTAATAACCTTCCTGCCAGCATCTGGGGTTCTACCGTGAGTTATCAAGTTACTCACGAGCTGGCGGACTCTGCACGCCTCGTCATAAGCGAGGTAGCTATCATCTTCTGCTGCTACGAGTGCGCGTACGGCCTCTTCTTCTTCGATGTCTTCTTCTGCACGTGACTCCCAGGTATGCGCTTCTGGGTAATCATGGCAATTCTTCCAGTGTTCATGTAGACACTTGCATTGTCTCTGTGTCTTGGCAGCTTGAGCAGGGTCTGAGTGTAACAGTTCGTCTCCAGACATTCTTCATATATAACTTGGATGTTTCTTCGGCTGTGATGGTTTTGTTGCAAGGGGTGACAATGGTGGCTTTACTGAGGTGATCTACCACTACGAACAAGGAGTCGTATCCTTGGGAGGTAGGGAGGTCTGTGATGAAATCCATGGTGATAACTCCCCATATGTCTGTGGGTATTTGATTTGGTAGTAGGGGTACCTGAGTCCTTGGCTTGATTTTAGTTGCTTGACATGTGGCACATCTGTTCACATAACTCTTGACAAAGGTGGATATTCCTGGCCACCAGAATTCTCTTGATACTATTTCATAGGTCTTCCATCTTCCAGGATGTCCTGTGGCTACATGGTCATGATATCTCTTGACAATGTCTCTTCGAAGTGTATCATTCTTTGGGATGTAGACTTGTCCTCTGAACAGAATGGTTCCGTCTTCTAGGTTCCATTCTTCTAGGCCCTTCACAATAGATCTTGGGCCATTTTTCAAGATAGCCTCTATGGCAACGCTAATGTCTCTGTCATATTCTTGGCTTGCCTTGATTCTTTGACGTAGGGTTGTGTCTCCTAATACTGTGACTGCTGTTGGGCAGGCTGCGTAAATTGTAAAAAACTTGGTGTCCAAGAGGGTACACAACTCGTCTTCAGCTGCTATCCCCTCTTTAAGATCTGGATGCCTGGACAGTGCATCTGATTTATTCTGCACACCCAGTTTGTGAACAATGGTGAACTTGAAACGTGAAAGGAATAAAGCCCAACGCGCTTGATGACGTGTGAGTTTCTGCTTTGTGGCAAAATAAACCAAATTGCCATGGTTGGACCAGATTTCAAGGTTATTGTCACGACCTTCAAGGTAATGACAAAAAATGTCTAAAGCCCGTACAAAGGCAAGGAGTTCTTTATCATGGATTTCATAATTCTGTTCCGCTGGTTGTAAGGACTTTGGAATGGTATGCAACAGGGTGCCATCTGTTCAAGGCATCAGGTTGTTCAAGAATGGCTCCTGTGGCGAAGTCACTGGCATCGGTGATGAGTCAGAAGGGTTTATTATGATCAGGAAGAGCAAGGACAGGTGCTGTGTCAAAGGCTTGGATGAGGGTGCGGAACGCAGATTCCTGTGATGTGCCCCAGAGGAATGGAGTCTCCTTCCTAGTGAGGTCAAATAAAGGCCTAGCAATGGTTGAAAAATCTTTGATGAATCATTGGTAGAAGTTACAAAATCCAAGGAAAGCTTGGACATGCTTGACAGTTTGTGGTGTAGGCCAATCAGTGATTCCTGTGACCTTAGCAGGGTCCATCTTCAGTTGTCCATTTGAGATGACAATCCCAAGGTATTCAATAGACGTCTGAGCAAATACACATTTCTCTGGTTTGAGGTATAAGTCGTGTGTTTCGAGACGTGAAAGGACTTCATGGGTTAAGTTGTTCAACAGGGCAGGGTCTTCTGAAAAGATGAGTATGTCATCCAGATAGACGACAACATGTCCTTCATCTATCATGTCTTCAAAGATGTCATTCATAAACGTCTGGAATGTGGCAGGGGCATTGCAGAGACCAAAGGTCATGACAGTGGGCTCAAATAGGCCCAGGTGTGTTTTGAAGGCAGCTTTATGTTTGTTTCCTTCTCTGATATGGATATTGTTGTATCCCCAACGAATATCCAACTTGGTGAAGTACCTGGCGCCACTTAACTTGTCAATTAACTCTGGGATCAGTGGCAAGGGGGCGGCGTTCTTGATTGTAATATCATTGAGGGCACAGTAGTCTTGTACTGGGCGAAATTTGCCATCCTTCTTGTCTACGAAAAAGAAGGGGCTGGCCATAGGGGACTTGGAAGGGTGGATGTATCCTCTCCGCAAATGTTCTGTGATATATTCTTTGAGTGCTGCTGATTCCCTGGGCGTGAGTCTGTAGATGCCACAATTGCACATCTTCGAGGCTGGTTTGAGTTCTATGGCATGGTCCCATGCTTGATGTTTTGGGAGGCGGTGCGAGGCTGTTTCACTAAAAACCTTGGAATACTTGTGATATTGGGCAGGGATGTGATCAAGGGATTGTTTGGGCGCATTTTTTGCTGTACTGGCCGTGGATTTTGACTGGATAGCAAGATTGTCGTACTTGCTAAAACTGTGATGATACAAGAAGTGTTCCATGGCTTCTTGGGCAAAGGCATTTTTGTTTATCAGGGGTTCATCTTCTGCAGGGTGTAAGGCATTGATGGTAGTAGCCTGTGTCTGTGGCTTTCGGGACGTGATTACTAGGGGGTACTTGGACAAGGGTACAATTCTTGGGGCATCTTGTGAAGGTGATCTGTGGCAATACCCAGTCTACTTCTGGGTTGTGCGCGTGGAGCCAATCCATTCCTAGGATAGTGTCATGGTCCCCTAGTGTGGTAACATAAAGTTCTGATGTCTCTTCATGATAGTCATTATCCGTGGTCTTAACTCAGATCTTCTGGTTTGTAGTATACTTGACTGATCCCCTCTTATTGAGTGTTCCATCCACATTTTTTACCGGAAGTGGGTTGACCAGTGTTCGCAGGGTGAGGTTATTCCTGGTGGCAAAGTCTTGATCTATGATTATCCCTTCTGCACCGCTATCAAGCAAGGCGTGTGCACTGATTTCTCGTCCAGTTGTTTTTCCGACTAGAGTCACTCTGAGTGTAATAGATGGTGATTGTCTATTTCGTATAGTATCACTGGGTACAGGCTCAGAGTCTAATGTTTCTAAGAGAGAAAACCTATTCTCAAAACTAGACCTGGACAAACGTAAAGTCCCAACTGACAGTGCAGCAGAGGGACACTTCAAAAATCCTCATTGACAGGACAGGAATGAGGGCATGGGATCATGACTTGGGGGCAAGGGCTGTGGTACATGGCCGCTACCTGGGCTGGATGTTCTTCGGTGTGTTCTTCTTCAGCAAACTGATCTTCCTGGGTTACTGTGACGCGAGCTCTGAAGTTGCTTCCTTGGCGTGGATTTGGATGTCTATTTCCTGTCCCTTGGTTATATTGGCTTGTTTTGAGGCAGCATTCTTTAGCCCTATGACCGGGTTTTCTGCAGTAGAAGCAGAGCTTATCCTTGAAGCGTCTGTCCTTCTCTGCCTTTGATATTTTTCCACCCAACAGGGGATGTGATGGTGCTGTGGTAACATTGACTTGGGAATGATCTTCCTCTGTGGTGATGGTGCGGTTTTGTGGTCCTGAGCCTCTGTTAAATGTGGTTTGGGTGCTGTACATGCACCAGAGTCGATCAAACTCTCTTGCTTTTTCTGCTAGGTCTTCTAGCATAGTAGGCTGTGGTGATACACCCATTATCTTCTGGTGTAATACCATAGGAAGCACCTTTCTAAAGGTGTACATCTGGGTTTCTTCATTGGCTCTGCTTTGGGAGGCAAAGGTTGAACAATCTTGGTACCATTCATTAAAAGGGTGTCCGCCCATTTTGGAAGTATACATGGCATTGGTGGCTTCCAACTTTGAGTATGCTAAAACAAACTGTTTCTTGAAACTGTTGCAGAAATCTACCCATGTTCTGAAATCGACAGGCATGACTGATAAGGCTCTCTTCTGTTTATCTTGAGCCCATTCTCTGGCAGAAGTGCCGACTTTGAAGTGTGTTAGAGCGGCTGAAACCCTCTTTCCTTGATCAGAGTACGTGGATTTGTTGAGGTAGTAGTAGTTTTCTAGGTTTTTCCAAAAGGCTTCGGCCTTTGCAGGAGTACCATCGAATGATTCAGGGGGGGATCCCAATAACTTGGTGTTTGCTGAACCAGACATGCTTGCTGGAGTACTTGGTGTACTGGGTGTACTAGGTTGACTTGGGGATGCGGAGCGACTGGAGTAAGCAGGGGTGCTTGGGCGCTGACTGGGTGTGGGTGTGGCTACACGAACTGGGGGTACTGTTGGCGGAAGTGGGAATGCTGTAGCCAAAGGTGTAGGCAAGAAGGACTGTGATGCCTGTGCTGGGGTAACTGGAAGGGTGCCTGGAACTGCTTGTGGTGTCTGGGGCTGGGATACTGTGGTAATAAGTGCTTGAACTTTTCTGGTGACGCTTCCTAGGATCTGTGAGACTTCTTCTTGGTCGCTGGTTTCACTGTGCGCTGATCTAGCACCTGCAGAAGGTGGTGTTCTAGGTGGTGACCAACCCTGTGCTTCTGGTTGGGTTACTTGGGCTGAGGTTACTTTTTCTTCGTGAACCGAAGATTTGTCTTCTGAGTCCGAGAACTGAACTGGTTTCCTGTTCTTGTATTCCCACCTGTTTCTATGGAATATCCACTCAACAGTTTTTGATTGGTAGGTACCGAGGAGGGTTGTATAATCGAGGTTTTGAACATGGGAGATATGAGGGTGAACTCGGGCGAAGTCTTGGATGGTAATTTCTTTAAGAGTGTCTTGAAATATCCAAGGAAAGTGACCATCTTTGCTAAAGACCGGTCTGTCAAGAAACTCACCTTGGATTCTTTTGCGAACTAGGTCAAAAGTTGTGTCGTAGATGCTGGCTGGAACGAGGGATTCTTCTTCGTCTGTGAGTTCTCTGGTTACTGGAGTTTTACTTCCTTGACTCATTCACTAATGGCGGGGTAATCTGGTGACAGTCCAACCGTCATCGTTCCACTGGTAATGGATCTTATAGGCGGGTTGCAAGATGGCTTGGTCTGGTTGATTTCGTCTAGTTCGATGACAGATCCAATGATATTCCTCGTAAATCCCAAAGTGGGTAACTGTAGTGAGGCTTCTCCAAAGGTAGTTCTGGAAGTTGAGGATGTTTGACGTGAATTCCCTGATGTGCTCCAAGGGGTGGTTGACTGTTAGAGTGACTCTATGCTGGTCGTACTGCAGTCTGCAGTGTTCTTTGAATGCCTTGAGTTCTCTGGGTTTCCTGGTAGGTATATGCTCCACAATGTAGATGGACTCTGGATAATGGCAGTGTAATGGTATTGCCTCTGTCTGGAGGTAGTTGGCTTCTTCACTACTGGTGGAGTGCTGCCTGGTGATGGGGTTTACTGGTCATGAAACTAAGGGTATTCTGTTGGGTGGGTACACTGGGTCAACTGGAACTGGGGGTCCTCTGATGGATGGGTACACTGGTTCAGATGGACCAGCTTGGTTAATTCGGGGAATATTCCTGTTTTGGTCAACTGGGACATGAGTAGGTGAAGCAAGGAGGTTGTAACGTTTCCACTGAACGTTGATCCGACTTGGATCCGATGGGTCTTCCTTGCTTCAACACTGAGCAAAGTGCATGGCTTCTGAACTCAGGAATGACTTTGAACGTCTTGTAAAGGGGAAATAACCAAGAAGGTCCCCTAAGACTGCCTAGCTTGAGGTTCGTTACAAGGTGGCAACGCCTAACACTTTAAGTTGGCAACAAGATAGTCACAATGAACAATGACTCTGCTATAAGACTGTCTGAACTTCCTGAGAAGAGTACAGGTGGATTTCAAGACAACTAAGCTAGCGAACCATAGCGCAACTTGTACAGTATATATAGTAACTGAGAAACCATAAGAGGTAATCATCCATCAAGCCACAAAGGCAACAAACATAGTATGAGTAAGAAATAAGCATGATGACTCACAGGTCAATAAGCACATGAATAAGGCATCAATAAGCCATAAGTAAGTGTCCTCACCAATGAGTGACTGAGCACCTCCAACCAGCAAGTAAGCAACCATGAGGCATCAATAAGCCCCTCATCGCATAAGTAAGCGATCACCAACCATAAGTAATCGAACGGTATGAAACTGTCATCCACAACAGTAAGCCAATAATAGTGCGTCAATAAGCAAATGGCTCGGCGCTAACACAGGTGCTCCTTGGACTAATCCATCTTGAACACATACCTGAAAGGGGATCAAACCCGGCCCACTGGAATCCATCCCAACATCAAGCCATGGCCTGTTGGAGTGCGTCCCAACATCAAGCTGCTGGTCTTACACCACGCAATCGCAATCTGTCGTCGTTGGTCATCTTCGGGACACAACTGTCTTCCACCAAGTTCCACTGGCTTCTTCCAATGTCCCCTGAGTTATGGGTTAGGTCAGATACGTACTGTGACCTGGGACCATTCCATCCTACAAGTCCCGTGACTTATCGATTAGGTCAGCTCCATGACCTGGGACTTTATCACATGACCGTGTCACGTGACCCTCATCTGTCCTGTAATGACCTTCCTGCCAGCATCTGAGGTTCTACTATGAGTGATCATGTTACTCACGAGCTGGCGGAACTTGCACGCCTCATCATAGGCTAAGTAACTGTCGTCTTCTGCCGCTACGAGTGCGCGTACGGCCTCTTCTTCTTCAATGTCCACTTGATCACGTGCCTCCCAGGTATGCACCTCTGGGTAATCATGGCAATTCTTCCAATGTTCGTGTAGACACTTGCGTTGCTTGCTGACTTTGCCAGGTTGAGCAGGGTCTGAGCGTAACAGAGGTCTTCTCAGTGTATGGAATGATGTTCCACACATGTTCTCTGGTTTCGTCTTCTATGGGGGTGCTGTTGAATGTTTTGGGACGCCAGGTTGATAGCCCCATCAACTATACTTTCTCTGATGTTTTCCAGCTTGGGTCTGGACAAGAAATCTACTCTTTTATTGGTTAAAGGGTAGATAAGCGTTGCCTGGGGCCCACAATACTACACTAGGTGGAGTAGGTGGGGTATCTGGTCTGTATTAGCAGTCACACACTTCTTTAGCACACCAACACCTTCTAGGTCCATTCCAAAGGTTAGGTTCTCCCCAACCATCAACAGACTCGGTTGTTATGCTAGTGGGACTGCTTGGGGGCAGTGGAGTTTCGACAAGGGGTGGGGGTGTTCGCGCTTCAGCGAACTCGAGGATTTCAGGGTCATCGGGGGTGTCTGGGGGAAGGTGATAAACTTGAGGGTCGATGAGGTGGTGGTCTGGGTTTTCAAGAGTGGTTTCCCAGTTAGAAGAGCCCCACTTGTAAGTGAACTCTTTTCCTTCAACTATGGCAAGGTGGAATTCTGTTCCTCTAGTGACAAGACAAATCTCTTGCCAGGTAATTTGGACTTGATCGTAGTTAAGAAGCGCTCTAGATATCTGATACACTCTCCTGCTCTGATGCATCAGATGAGTTCTTGCTTTTGAGGGGGAACGTGGATGAACCAAAAGTGGTCGTCTTTGGTCCACAGGAGGAGGGACTCGGCTGGGGAATTGTTAACAGTGGTGGCTTCAGATAGATGCCAATACAGGAGTTGTTCTTGGGCGGCTTCAGCAATTCTTGCTAAGTTGATGTTCTGGAAATCTTTGTAGTCCCCCTGGTAAGTTACTTTACCAAAGGGTAAGAGGTCTTTGAGTTTGTTCAAGAGGAATGGAGGGTCGCTCCAACAGTCAATGATATCACACTGACTGGCATCGAACGAGGATGTCTCAGGGTAATAAGTCCTGAGAGGAAGGAGACGATGAGTCTCAAAGAAGTTGTGGGCACATCGGAGCCTTTCTCCTTCTTGAAGTTAAACTGGGAATATTGACACTGATGGTACGAACCCCGATGTATTGGACAAGAAGTGACAACAATTGTACTACCACTTACTAATTAAAGTAAATGGCTACAATGGGGTGTTATCACTGTACATTGAGATGAAGTTGAAGGGGTCCGCAGGGATGCAGGGCGTGAAACAATATGATAAAAGGTAAGGGCGGGTCCTCACTGAGTCGTCGAAATGGTACCCTTGGTACACCGCATATACATTCTCTTCAAAAAACCCAAGGTAACCATACGTGGTTACCACTCTCCTGTCCAAGAAATTGTGAACCTCAAGAATGACAAGTGTATATACATACACTTCATGAATGAGGTGGTTCAGAGTCCTGAACGCGTCTCAAATATTGTCCCTGAAACAGGACTTGATGGAGCCGAGGGGGAGGTCTTCACTAGGGAGATCAAGGACTGCCTTGCAGCAGACATAGATGGGTTGAATGCTGAGGGCAATGGCAATGTCACAGTGATGGGGGTAGGTGGACGAGGAGGGGGCATCAAGGGATGAAGGGCTGGGGATGGGATACGGAAGACAGGGGATGAGGCTGGACGAGGGATTGGTGACACCAACCTAACCGAAGGAGGTGTCTGAGGCAAGGGAACTGGGGACAGGTAACGAAGCTCGGGGGTTGGAGTCTGAGCAACTGGCAGGGAAAGGGCAGGGGAACCCTGGGGAGAGGCGATTCGCTCAACACTTAGAGGAATCCCTGGTGGTGACGACAGAAACTATGGGGGAAACGGCAGGTTCTGCCCTAAAGGGGACAATGGGAGACGAGGGGGAGACGATGGAGGAAGGGGAACACTTGGAAGATGATGAAAATGATGAGGGGGGGAATCGTCAATGTTATGGAAGGAGCCTGAATCAGTGTCCCATGCTCCAAACTTGGAGTAATCGTAGTCAGACACTGAGAAGGTTTGTGGTTAGCAAGCTAAGACTGTCCAAGTGTGATGAGTGTCTCACTGTTTATACGCAACAGAGAGACCAAGGATCACAAGGAACAGGGTGGCTAATGTCGAACCAACAAGGGAGTAGAACAAGGAGAGGAGACAATGGACCATGAGTAGCAAAGCAAGAATGTGGAACAACCCAATGGTGGGAAGCTGCACAGTGGACAGGAAGGTACAAGTGGGGATGTCACAAGTGGACAGTCTGAGGGACTGTCTGTTTCATTGCTCCAGCTTATATACCTGAATACATGGTCTGTGCATACTTTAGGGGAGGCCCAACTCCAATCCACAGGTGGGCCCATGGAATACTTTAGAAGGAGTCTAAAGATAGCATGGAACGTTCTGGAA
The DNA here is from genome assembly GCA_015025155.1 of Lactarius quietus. NCBI lineage: Eukaryota > Fungi > Basidiomycota > Agaricomycetes > Russulales > Russulaceae > Lactarius > Lactarius quietus. The sequence continues at coordinate 29,844 of WITN01000217.1, forward strand.
GGTTTCTAAGTATATTACCCAAAGGCATTAATCCCTGTTAAGCTCCGCTTATCAGGAGACTTATGGAACATGCCAGAAGGGTTCCAAATATACTGTCCAATAGCAAGTCTCTGATAAGCTCCGCTTATCTGACAACTTACTCAGTCATCTTTCACTTGGTAAGTCCCGGTTCCAGACTGGGTCTTTCTTGAATAGGAAGGTAAGGATTATCCAATCCTTTCACATGTGTCGTCTTGGCTAGTTCCACTAGACCAATACTTTGTTTTCCTGGGTTTGTGTGTGCATTCCCTTGCACACTCTTGAGTTTCATGGGTAAGTCATGGACTGAGGTATAGGTTCATGACACTCAGCCCATCTGACGAATTTGAAAGCTCTGTTTGTACGCCTTTGCATAATGTATGTCCTCATTTGCATGCTTCGCATGGGTTTTGCCAATTGAAGGTGTCAGGAGTGGCAATGGGCCCTTGCTTAAGCCTTGGCAGCTTCCCAAGAATCTTTTTTTTGGCTTCAGCTATTGAATGAACCTAGATCCATTGTAACGTTTCCACTGAATGTTGGTTCAACTTGAACCCGAAGGCTTTTCCTTGTATCACTCCTAAGCCAAGCGCACAGCTTGCAACCTAGGAAATACTCGAGAAGGGCGAATAACCACCGATGGTCCCCTTATACGATGTCACTTGAAGATAACTCTTGACACAAGTGAACAACGAGAGAAGAATAGTCACAATGACCAATGACTCTGCTATAAGAATGCTTTGCTATGCCTGAGAGGAATACAGGTGAAAGTCAAAACAACTAAGCTAACGACTACTGGCGAAACCTGCCAACTACTTATAGTACTCCAAGACAGTATTCTAACTGAGCTTGAACTATAGTAAAACACGACTCACGACCTAATCTGCCAATGAGAATTGTCCATCAAGCCACAGGGGCTTATCATGAAACATACAGTACATGACGCATACGGCCCCACATGAGTCAGAAATAAAGACAACCATATAACTCACAAATGACATCAAAACACAAGATAACAAGATAACAAATGTCTCAGCGCAATACCAGTGCATCAGAATACCTTCCATCAGAATCAACCCATACTGGGAATTGTCCAGACCTTCGGCTATCGGGAATTCCGCATCCGACCTCATGCCTACCATGGTCACATTATACCAAGCTCCATAACCTTCCATCCTAAAGTCCCATGACTTATAGATTAGGTCAGATATGAGGCATGACCTGGGACTATCACGTGACATAATCACGTGACCTTCATACATCCTGCTGTAGAGGTGCCAGACTGGAGGGTTCTGCATGAACTAGCATTCCACTCACAAGCTGGGCAATCTTCAACGCTTCTTCTCCTTCAAGGTAATCTTCTTCGTCTGTTCCTTGAGCCCATATGAGAGCGCGTACCTGCTCTTCTTCATCGTATTCTGGGTCTTTGCCTACCCATTGGTGTGCTTCTGGGTAATCCTGGCAATTCTTCCAGTGTTCATGCATGCAACGACGCGTCTTGACGTTGTCTGAAGGCGAGACAATGTCAGTATGTGACATCCATAGTGGACCCATAAAGTATGTGATGTTGCCCACAACAGCTATATGGACCAAAAATATTGCAATAAATGAAAAAACTAATGACCCAATTTTGGGTATCCGGTGGGTTTCGGAAAAACCCGGAAACCTGAAACGTTTTCAACTTCCTGATGTGGTGTTTCATTTCTTCCTGCATGCAGTCCATCTCAGGCATCCTTGACTCATTGTCTGGCTGTGTCAGGTGAATTGGCTGTTACCTGTCTCCGCCCTGGTGTCACCATCAAACCCTTCCAACCCTTGGTTTCCCTTTGTCCTTGTCAACAATGCCTCAGCAGCTGGTAGCTGCCTCAGAAGCTTCATCTGAAGCCAGGTGATGAGTTTGAAAACAGTGAGAGTGGCAAAAGGTGTGACGGCTTTCCAACTTGTCTGCAATGACCTCCCTCGCCATTCTGCAAGTCTAACTTGCTGGCTACAGTCCCTCATGACAAGGGAGAATGAATGTGCCTGTGTGTTTTTTTTATGGTGCCAGTGTGTATTTATCCATTGAAATTCAGGCCACCAGTCGCATCAAAGGTACCTTGGCAGCTTCATCAGAAGCCAGATGATGAGTTTGAAAACAGAGACATCGGCAACAGGTGTGAGGACGTTCCACTGGCTCGCTTTGGAGGTAGGGCACAGCCTTTAATTTGCAGGAGAATTCTTGTTTTGCTTGTCATTACTCCCAGACTGACAAATGAGTTCAAAACTTTGCGCATCTCTAGCTCATACCATTATCCAAACCACTCACTTATCACTTTTCGCTTACTTTCTCTCTTACTTACTTTATCTCTCGCACCCTACTCCAACCTAATCAACTCTATTCACCACTACCCATCACAATGCCCCTTTGCCAAATCATCTGGAACCGGCTCTGGGCAAAACAACTCCATGAATGAGTTGAGGCGAAGGCCCACATAGCAGCGCACTATGCAAGGCATGGATTGGAAAAGTGCGGCGCCGAGACCACTTTTCTACAGTACATCCCTACACTCCCTTTAATGCATCCCCAATGCTGACACCTTTCAGATCAACTGGCTGGCATGGGGAGAGTGGAACGGTGCATTCTGGTGGTCACCTTACTGTCGACTTTTTGTGGGCGAACGGTGACTTGGAGACGATGCACCATGTGTACCGAAAGCGACAATGTGGTGAAAAGCCCACTCAGATGAAGATGCCTTGGAATGGGGTGGAAAAAGAGGATATAGCAGATTAATTAGCTTTTCTTTATGCTTCTTGCTTCTCATCTTCCTTTTATTAACATTCTACTTCTCTCACGCAGAGTATCTCTGGATGGGGGGGTCAATGGTGCCCATTTTGTGCTTGGCGAAGCTCTTTCAGTAAGTCTTAGCATTTCTATTCGTTACACATTGCTAATGTGAGTACTCGAATACCGAGCAGCAGGGCTTCATCATCGGACACATTCAGGCAGAGGGCTTCAACAAACATTTCGTCACATTGGACGGCATGGTGTAAGTGAGCGAATGAGACTGCCCGCAATGGCACGAGGATGAGTTTCCAGGCTGCCTTACATCTCAACAAGTGGTACCAAATGTAAACAGTTTACATTAATTAAGAATTCGGCCATTTCAAAGGCTAAATGTTGTGACTTTACTTTGTTAGTGCCAAGCCTCTTCATAATTAATAAGTCAAAGATATGACCCATTTTTGGGCTCATTCATGAACGCCGGCATATCGTCATAAAGAATGCTAACCCATATATCACAATCAGCAGACCATTTCATGAGTAGCCCTGGACACATTCACGGCCATCGGCAGCTGTGTTCATAGAAAATACTGGGCTCAGTCGACACATTCAGCAGCCTCTTTCATGAAATATGCAAAGGCTGGCATTCTGTATGGACATAGGCTTCACCAATGTATTAGCCCTACCTTGTCAATGGTGAGGATGGGCCCACCTGTGGGTTCTGGCAGCATACTATGGGAATGGCACTGGCCCCATATGGCCAAGTTGGCACCTGTACGTGTGGGCCACAGCATAATATCAGTGCTGTTTTGCTTCCTGTGCCTGCATGAGCCTCATCAATGCAATAGCCCAAACTTGTCAGCCATGTCAAGGGGCCCATGCACAAATTTCAGCAGCATGGTAGAGAAATGGCACTGGCCCCATCTGACCAAGTCGGCAGCTGTATGTGTGGGCCCCTGCATAATATACATGCTGTGTTATTCCTGCACCCACGTGGGCTCCATCAATGCAATACCCCAAACTTGTCAGCCAAGTCAAGGGGCCCACGCAGGAATTTTGGCAGCATGGTAGAGAAATGGCACTGGCCCCATCCGACCAAGTTGGCAGCTGTATGTGCGGGCCCATGCATGATATGCATGCTGTCTCCCTTCCTGGCCTGTATGGGCTCCATCAACACAATAGCCCAAGGCTGTCGCCCATGTCAATGGGCCCACCCAGGAGTTTCGGCAGCACGGTAGGGAAATGGCACTCGCCCCATGCGACCAGGTTGGCAGCTGTATGTGTGTGCCCATGCATAATATGCATGCTGTGTCACTTCCTGTGTCTGCATGGGCTTCATCGACGCAATAGCCCTAACTTGTCAGCCGAGTCAAGGGGCCCATGCATGAATTTTGGCAGCATGGTAGAGAAATGGCACTGGCTCCATCTGACCAAGTCGGCAGCTGTATGTGCGGCCCATGCATGATATGCGTGCTGTCTCACTTCCCAGCTTGTATGGGCTCCATTGACACAATGGCCTAAGGCTGTCACCCATGTCAATGGGCCCACCCAGGAGTTTCAGCAGCATGGTAGAGAAATGGCACTGGCCCCATCCAACCAAGACGGCAGTTGTATGTGTGGGCCCCTGCATAATATAAGTGCTGTGTCACTTCCTGCACCCACGTGGGCTTCATCAACGCAATACCCCAAACTTGTCAGCCAAGTCAAGGGGCCCACGCAGGAATTTTGGCAGCATGGTAGAGAAATGGCACTGGCCCCATCCGACCAAGTCGGCAGCTGTATGTGTGGCCCATGCATGATATGCGTGCCGTCTCACTTCCTGGCTTGTATGGGCTCCATCGAGACACTAGCCCAAGGCTGTCACCCATGTCAATGGGCCCACCCAGGAGTTTCAGCAGAACAGTAGGGAGATGGTGCTGGCCCCATCTGACCAAGACAGCAGCTGCACGTGTGGGCCCCCGCATAATATAAGTGCTGTGTCACTTCCTGCACCCATGTGAGCTTCATCAATGCAATAGCCCAAACTTGTCAGCCATGTCAAGGGGCCCACACACGACTTTTGGCAGCATGGTAGAGAAATGGCACTGGCCCCATCCAACCAAATTGGCAGCTGTACGTGTGGGCCCCTGCATAATATACACGCTGTGTCACTCCTGTGCCCACATGGGCTTCATCAACGCAATAGCCCAAACTTGTCACCCATGTCAAGTGGCCCATGCAGGAATTTCAGCAGCACAGTAGAGAAATGGCACAGGCCCCATCCGACCAAGTCGGCAGCTGTACATGTGGTGTTACGAGTCAGTACTTCGGTAACGGGTAAGCAGGATGACGAGTCGCTCCTGAATCTTACCAAGCAGGACTGTACGATTACTCATGTGATGTGTATGATTACTCACGAGCTTAGTGGACGATTACAAAGCGTTAGTAGTAGTGGCGGTGTCGCTGACGAAGGCGTACCGCTTAGCCATAGTTATAAGGCAGCTGTCGACTGATGTGGTCAACAGCTTGACACTTTTGTACCTTCCAAATACCTAGGCGGTCCTCTCTTCTACTTGTGCAACCGTCAACCCAGTACAAGGAGCAATGCTTAGGGAGGCACTTGCAAGTGTTCTCATTTTGTCTCACCTTTGAGTGTAGACACATTGTTGCTGAGTCATCTCCTGTTTCATCATCGCGTATCCAGTAGCCTAAGTCAGGCTCAGGCCTCGTCAGGCATTACATCAGTGTCAAGCTCTCCCATACGCCATGGCGATGCTAACAACAAAGGACGGTTGGGATTTCCAACCCTATCTAATAGACACCAGAGAACGAGATGCTCCTGCAAGATATGTCATAGGGTGAGTCAGGTGGAGGACAATCCCTGATGAGAGAAGATCAGGGGACCTTGAACATTTCAATACCAGCTACTATGCTGAGGCAGCCACTTCGCAAAGGTATCACCCCATCATTTTTAACAGAGAACGGTGTTGCTGGGTGGTGTTGAAACGTAATAAGTACATATGTATCTTATCTATAGCAGTTACGACATTACAGTAGTATTGTACATATGATTACCATATTAGGGTACTCCGTTACGCACAAAGTGGGCGCAACTCCAATATGGAGGGCGCAAGTCTTATCAGTATCACACGTGGTGATATTGAAGACTTCTGGGGTGTTTCACATCAGACGTCACTGAAAACGCGATATTGTGGACACCTTTACTCATCACTTTTATGCAAACGGACATGGGTGGACCATAGGGACCGGTTTTCCTATAAATGAGGGGAGTAGAGCCCCTCTAAGAATACAAGTTGTTCACTCTACGCACACTTGAGCACTCCTCTCTACAAACCTCTATATTAGTCTCTATACCTTCACAAGGTGAGACTCCATGACACTGTTTGCTGCGCTAGTTGCTGCGCAACAGGTGGAACTTAGGTGGAATCGCACAAAAAACCATTTCGAAGCAGCCAGACCAGCGGGCAGTGATCTCAACTGCAACATTTCCCTAACTGACGCACGACCCATTGAACAACAGGGAAGAATTGACAGACAACCAGAAGAAGAAGAACTACACGAGCCAATATCCCCAGAGCTTCAACATCAAACACCCGCAAGATCTGACACCAGTCATACAAGTGAACGTGCCATCATGCCATCAATAGCAGAAGAACCCAAGAACATTAACGTCCACGAAGAACCAGAGGTAGAGGAGATCATCCAACAAACAGCTATGTTGCACATTCCTGATCCTATTAGAATGGCAACTCAGGTGATGATCGAAGAACCAAGGCCATTAGTAATCGACGAATGAACGGGGCATGTGGTAGACATGGACCCCGCAGATCTACAAGCGGCATGACGTGCTATGGGGCCTGACCAACCAGACCAACCAGGAGGATTTGATTTCGACTATAATGAACCTCCTCCCCAACCACATGTATGAATCAATTGAGGAGATGGGATCTGAGGATACCCATTTGCACGACAACCCAACATACGAGGAGGCCCACCACAAGGAAGAGGAGGAAGCCCACCACAAGGAGGAGGAGGAGGCCTACCACAAGGAGGAGGAGGAGGCCCACCACAAGGAGGAGGGGGACAACCACACAACGCACCAGTACCCCCGACAGACAAATTTATAGGCAATCCTCCAAGCCCCTTCAATGGGGATCGATCCAAAGTAGAAGGATTCATCCTTCAATGGGAAGTATATGCCGGGGTAAATGCCACCCACACCACGATGAGGAACAAGTATCAGAAAGCTATGTTGTTCCTCACCTATGTTCAAGGGGACCTGGTTAACGCCTGGGTCATGTCCGCAAGCCAATGGCTAGTAGGAGAAGTAACGAGAGGTGTCAGCCAGTTTGACAACAGGCTGTGGGATAACGTCTTGCAAGCCTTCAGAAGACAGTTTGCCAACGTTCTGAGTAAAGAATGCACGCAAGCTCAGCTTGATGCTGGAATACGCATGAAAGAAGGAAAAATTGACGACTATATCGCACTATTCGAACAACTAGTGCGATACGCAGGATATGATATCAATGCAGAACAAACTCTCAAGTACTTCATAAAAGGGCTACCAAGAGCGCTTTATGAAGCCATGTACCAACATGACGATCCGAGGACATCTGAAGAATGGAGAGCATCAGCTCTCAAAAGACAGCAAAAATGGATTCATATGCAGACGGTGTGCGGTAACCTTGACACGTTCAAGACCAGCACTAACCAAAATCAATCGGGGGCATTGGCCAAATTACTCGCCCCACTCTCGCATCCCGATGCAATGGACACATCGGTGGATTGAGTCAGAGGAAGGCTTGCGGGAGCCGAGGACATTATCAGTACCCCTCAACCTCCTTTCCTGCCAAGAGGAGGATACCTCCAGAAGCAACAAGAAAATCACCGAGACTTTAGCCAAGTCCAGTGCTACAACTGCGAAAAAATGGGGCATATCAGCAGGGACTGTTGTCAACCATGACGAAACTGACGTAACCCACAGATATGGGGAGCTGAAGATAAACCAAGCACTAGTGAAGATAAAGCAGAAGATTGGCTATGAGGGGTAGCTAGTGAAGGAGATGAAGTGAAGGACCTAATCCTTCAAAAGTTGATGGGGACAGATTTTGCAGATGCCTGAACCTGGTGGCCTGGGTGAGGGCAATTTGTTGTAACTCTGTGTACATTATACGCTACTGATCTATGCGAGTTCCAGTTCAACTGCGCACACATTACAACATGGCCGACATAAAAGCACTGGTGGACTCAGGGGCCACCGATAACTTTGTGAGCGAACAATTTCTCAAAAGAAATGGGGATAAAAACACGCCCATTAGAAAAACCGAAACGGATCTATAATATCGATGACACTACCAACAAGGCTGGACAAATAACCAGCTACATGTTCCTCCAAGTCGACATAGGAGGAAGCACCAAAGAAATGCGCTTCCTAGTCACTGACATTGGGAAGGAAGATGTCTTGTTCAGGTACCCTTGGCTGGCAGCCTATGAACCAACATTCGATTGGAGGAAGGGCACGATCACCAAACAGTACCTTCCTATCACAATCAAGACCATCAATGCTGCACAACGCCGTGAGGTCCTAGCACATCTACTAACTAAAGAAAAGGAAAACATTGTTCACCAACTTGAAATGGAGGAGGTAAAAGGACGACGGGTACATATTCCCACAGTCGAACAAGCAATCACCGCAAAACCCAAGGAGGAAAAAACAGTAATCATACCCCCACAATACCAGGCATTCCTCAAAGTGTTTGATGAAGAGGCCTCAACAAGGCTGCCTGAGAGACGGCCCTACGATCACGCAATCACATTACAACTGAATACTCTTTTTTTTTTTTTTTTTTTATGAATTTATATCCTGGAGCAGTACATAATACAAAGCCAGTCACGCGACATATAGCCGGTAGTTAATATTGGAGTCGTAATCATACTGGCCTTATAAGGGCAATAAGATAAGGATGTGCACCCACCCAGTGGAAGCGTAAGTAAGACAAAAAAGTCAAGAATGGTGGTAAAACATGTCCAAGAAAGAAAAGGAGGGCATGCAAGTGAATAAATGAAATTTGAACCGCAGGACTTACCCAGTAATTAGGACATCGTTCAGGTGGTTCAGTCAGGTCAGATTTAGCCTGGGTCAGGGGGGTGGGAGGTGAGGTCCCTGGATGAGAGGAAGAAGTTGTGGAACAATGACTCTACCTTGGTAGTGGGGCAGATTGGTTCAAATACCCAGGGGGTGCTCGCTGTCAGAGACCAGCCTGCCCCAATGGGGGTGCTCGCTGTCTCTGACCGGCCCTCCCCTGGAGTATCCCGCTGGTGTTGAGAGGACCCCAAGACGGGGCCCTCGTTTGGTTTGAACGCCACCCGTGACGTGTGCAGGAAGTCGTAGAACTTCCTGCACAGGGTGGCATTAGTGCCCATGAGGTCCTGGGGGGAGAAACTGGACCATTGCGCATGTCCTGCAGTGGTGGCCCTAGCGCTCTCGAAGTGGGGGCAATCATAGACCAGGTGGAACCACGAGTGGTTGGGGAACCCACACTCGCAGCCCAGCTTGTCGGATGGTATGTCTGGTTGGAACCATTTGGTGTAATCCGACATGAATGCGTGTCCCACTGCTAGGCATAGTGCGGTGGACGTGGTGTGTCTGAAAACGTCAACCATGGTGGTTTCAATGCCAAGCCAGAGTGGGTGGTTGTGTCCATCTGGGGGACACGTGAGCGCATATTCCCTGGCAAATGAGAGATGGGGTTCGGCTCTACATCTTTCAAGCCATTCCGCTGCCCATTGTGCAAAGGCGCACTTCCGAGCCGCAGCTTTCTGGTGTGAGGGGGATTGGATGGAGGAAAGCACAGCGCGGGGGGTGATGGTGCAGGCGCTGAGGGCAGCCTGACAAGCCAGGATGACCTGGGACCGCTTCCTGACCAGGGGTGACCATGTCAACCACACCTTGACGTCCCTGTACTGGGCAAAGAGAAGGGTGAGCGTGCGGTGAAATGTAAGTACCATTTTCTGATGAGTAAGGGTATGAATGTCCATGATGGATTGTAAGGCGGACAGATTCCCCGCCAGTAAGTAAATATGGGAGGGGGGTGCACGAGTCCTAAAGTAAACCTCAACCCATTCAGCCACCTTTGCAAGCACAAACGGGTCGACATCAAACTGGGTTACTTCCGTCCCCAGGCACCATTGCTGGACCCGGTTCTGGAGCTCCCCGCCTCCACCAAAGGTGGTCATGACAGCTGCCGCGCCAGCAACCCTGAGGTCATCAAACCGATCCTTGTTGGAGATTGTGGCTGCCGTCTGGATAATGACCCTCTGCACATCCAAGGCTGACCACTCTGTGTAGAGGGCCATGATGTCTGCCTTCCAGTCTTTGGGGGTGCATCTCCCCTTAAGCTTCACCACACCCTCCCAGTTGGGGACCTCCCAGGGGGGTACTGCTGTGACATCGGTGTGAGGGCCTTGGACAGGTATCCTCGCACCAAGTGCCTCCAATGCTGTGGGGCGCAGTGTTCTCTTCCTCGGCCCAGAGTGCGGATGAACAGTCTCCACCCCGCCATTGCTGGTGTGTGGGCCACCCGAGGACTCCTCTGCCCAGTCAGGTCTGAGATGGTGCCTGAGCTGAGAGGTGGGGGGAACATGGTACAACCTAAGGGCAGAGGTGTTCGTGAGTTTCTCCAAGTAGAGCCATGCAGGTAGCACCCGGGTCAGCTTGTGAAGAGCTTCCCTGGGCGCTGTCCTGAAGGCTCCAGAAATCACCTTTACGCCGTCATTCATGATGGCCCGTACCTTCTTGATGAGCCCGACTTTGTTGTGGGTGTTCATCCATAGTTGGCAACCGTATGACAGTACTGGGAGGCAAACAGCGTTAAACACCAGTCGCCACTTGGCCATAGATAGGCCCTGGTGTGTATTTCCTAGCACTGACAGAGCTTTGAGGCTCGCCCACGCATGGTTACACATGATGTCGACATGCTCATTCCAAAATAACCTGTGGTTCAGAAAGAACCCCAGGTACCGTACTAAAGCTCTTGCCTCAACCCAGTAGGTGTTCAGGGCTCCGGTACTTCCCCCGTTAGGGGTTTGCCAATCGCCTTTGGGGTGCCTACTGGGCCTCCTCAACCTAGAATGAGGTGACAACTTGGTTTTGGGGTGGGGGCACACTGGCTGATCAGCTGGGCCCTTAGCCTCCCCGTTCAGAGGTCACGATTGTTCCTCAGCCCCATGGATGTGGAGCTCCAGGCTGTTCGGCACATCCTCACTGTCAAGGCGTGACAACCTGGGGGGGCGGAAGAAAATTAGTTCCGTTTCGTCCGGCTCAATTGCCAGACCATTGCCACTCAACCACTCATCACAAATACTGTACCCATTGCGGAGGGCGTCCTTGACCGTGTTCCAGTCTCGGCCCTGCGCAGTGATGAGGCTGTCATCAACATACATGGCAAAGGATACGCCCTGGGTGGCATTCAACTTTGTGAGCAGCGGAGCGGTGTAGATGGCGGAGAGGATGGGAGAGACCGGGGATCCTTGCAGCATCCCCTTGGCCTGGTCCTGCTCATCCGACATCTTGCCGTTGAACGTGAGGTTGACTCGATGTTCCGAAAGGAAGGACTTGACCCAGTCACATGCACTGGCAGAGAACCCCATTAGGTGCAGGACGTGGGCCAGGCGGTCCTTGTTGACATTGTTGAAGAACCCAGATATATCAAAGAGGAGGGCTCCAAACTTCAACTTCATCTGATGGGCCACTTCAATGTCATGTACCAAGCTCAGGCCCGTGTCGATGGTGGACGAGAACTGACATGTGCCGAACTGGTTAGTGGGGAGGAGGCGGTGCCTGTCCAAGTTGTACATGAGCTGGCTTGACACTCCCTTCTTGATGAGCTTGCTCATGGTCTTGAGCAGACTGATGGGCCGGTATGCCTTTGTGATGGCATAATCGGCTTTGTTGGGTTTCGGTATGACGATCACCAGGGCATGTCACCAGAGCCTAGGGTGGTAGCCGATGGAGAGGCAAGCATTTGCGAGGCTGGTGAGGTGGTTGCCAATGACGCTCCAGGCTGACTTGAGCATGTTCCACCCAATGCCTGAGGAGCCCGGGGCGGATCTGTTGGAGGTTTTGCAAAGGAGTGCATGTAGCTCCTTGGCCATAAACTCCCTGAACTCTCGAACTGGGAGGGGGGGGCGTCGTCATACTGGTTCAGATGGGGGGAGGTGTCGTCAGGGGGGAAGAAAAGTTTGGTGAGGATGGCAGCAACTGCCGCCAGATCTGAGGTGAGTGTACCATCAGCACACCAGAGAGCATTGACTTCCATCATCTGTCATCCATGGCGCCATTTGGCATAGTCCCAGATGTACCCAGACTCCACTGCCTCGTCTGCCCAGGCCCTCTTTGCTAGCAGGGCAGCGTGACACATGTGCCTGCGCGCTTGCAATCTGTGGTCGTTTTGGGTGGGGTCAGAGGAGAAATCCCGCAGGGCCTTCGCCACCGCAGAGCACTCCTTATTCCACCATGGCTGAGAAGATGCCCCTTTGTTCCGTTTGTGGACCATGTGGGTCTCACAGGCGGTGTGCATGGCAGCTTGGAGGTCGACTGCGAAGTTCTCAATGGCGTTGGCAGTGCTGAGGGGGTGGAGTGGGGGGAGGTGTCCTGCTATGGTGCCCTTCCATGTCTTCTCCTCTTCAGAACTGAGGTCTGCCTTGAAGGTGTGGAGAGTCTCTACACACGTCGTCCGGTTGTGGCTGCAGGCGGTCCATTGAGAGCGGATGCCCACATGATCAGACCCCAGGGAAGCTTCCCAGTCCACGACCAGTGGAGTGAGAACGTCGCCAAGTGCTGCAGTGTAGTTGTGCCAGGTCAGGTCCAGGGTGGAGTCCCGCTGTCCTTCCTGACCAAGGCGAGTGATGGTGCCTGGAGGGGTCTGGAGCTCAAACATCTGGCGTGCCGCCCATTGTTCAAACAGGTGTACACGCAGAGACGGAGACCAGCCCAGAGGGGACCACAAGGGGGAGTGAAGGTTAAAGTCCCCAATCAGTATTGTAGGTATAGTGGAGTCAAGGTCCAGTGCCATAAGGGCAGTGAGACATGTAGCGTCTTCCACATCATAGTAAAAATTTATAACATGTAACGTACTCTTATTGTCCATAAAGTCCATGATAAGTATGCAATTGTGGTGGATGAGGTCCCATCGAGGGGCCACCGAGATGTTTCATAAGTGTTTAGGACGCTTCATATCGTATTTGCGCATATAGGTTAGTACTTTGGCAGGCACAGACTCAGAAGTATACGGGGCATAGCACTTCCAGTTGGGGTGAGACACCCCTCCCAGAACCGCCTCTCCTGTACGCTTCCTATCTGCCCGCCGGTTGCCGATAACAGAGAAAAATGGTTCCATAATAAAAAGAAAATCGTCAGAGGTATTAGTTTCGAGGAGAGCATGCATGGTAGCGTTCATTTTCCTCATATTTGCCGCAAGTATAGAGTGCTTATGCATCGTCCCCCTCTCGCATGATGGCATCTTCGCCTCCCTTCAAAAAGCTTTGGAGCATGTGTGTATGAGTGTGTTCAGCAAAGGGTCGGCCACCAAGCAATGGGACGTAGCTGAAAGCCGCCTGCACAAGGAGTCCAATGCTCTTATCATTGATGGTGTCCAATGCGGTGTCTGAGCATTTAACATGTCGGAGGAGCATGCGCGACCATAGCCAATCAGGTGGGGAGGTCAGCTTCCGATTAGCTTTACACATCTTTTCCGCTGCAGCCTTACACCTGTTCACCACTGCAGTTTCGATGCCGCTGTCCATGATATTACCATTAATGATTGCGCGAATGGCATGCAGGGTTTCCTTGTCCTCATCCGTCTTGGCGACGCTCTGGAGCTGTTTGGAGACCATACGACCCGATCCATTGCCGCCGAGTTGAATGTCACAGTCTTGGATGACGAAGGTCCTGTTCGCGTTGTACTTCATCTTGGTGAGGTCGGCCATGAGTTCCTCTGCCGTGTCCGGCAACAGGTACTTGGCGAAGAAGATGGCGCCAGGTAGCTTGTGGAAGAAGTAGTTCATCGGTGTGAGCGCGTCTCCATTACCATTTCCACCCCATAGTTCATCAATGGTTTTAAAGTACACAGCGTGATCTGCCTTGTCTGCCTCATCGGCTTCATCAGTGAGGGCGAGACATGTGGTGCTGTCTGTTAGCGGAAGGTCATTCATGGCTGCAAATCAAACCTGTAGGTCTTTGATCACTCGCTCGGCTGTGTGTGCCAAGCCGCCCCATGACTCGTCCCAATCCATAGCAACATCCCCTGACTTGTCATGAAGAAAAAGCTCCAGGTACTTCTCTAAGATAGCTTCTTTGGAGATGAGGTCCATCGTATCGAGCACTTGCATCCCATCAGCCTTCCTCAGAGCCTTTGTTGATGGCAAGGGAGTTGGGACTGATGGGGCAGCGGGCATTGGAACTTCATTAATGGTGCTGAAGTTGCCATCATACCCAGTGTCGTCCGACAGCCAGTTGGTGATGTTGGCGTCGGGCAGCTCAGCAATCATAGCAAAGTAGTTGCTCAAACCAGTGACACCTTGATAGGTGCGCAAGTTCGTGGGAGGTGTTGGGGCAAAGACGTGGTCTGCGGCGACCTGTGCCTTGCCTTTAGCCTCCACTCTGCGTTTATGTGCCTGTTTCTGCCTCTGGGATTTTGATAGCTTCTGGGGCAATGTGGATGCAGTGAAGGGTTCGCGTTGTGTTGGCAGCTCATCTGGTAAAACTGCGCCACTTGGCTTCAGGTTGGCCGCAGGAGCCAGTGCCATTGTGGGAGGAGCCTGGGGCGGTGTGGGATCAAGGGAGGGGGGAGAGAAGTTACCACGCTTAGGGCACTCGCGCGACCTCGCATGATGGCCAGCTTTCCCACACAGAATACATTTTGGTGGGCAGTTGCACGGTCTGTTGTGACCGGCCTTACAATAATAAGAGTGTTGATCGGAGTGGTGTGCACCACCGCAGTGGTAACACTTCACAGCATTCGGGGGAAGGCGGCAAAGTGGGGAGCGCATGGTGTGGCCTGTCAGATGGCATTGGCTGCACTGATTGAAGTTGGGTTGTTCCCCCGCATAGACAACGGTGACCCGTCATCCAAACATGTGAATGGGGGCGTTCATGATGGCTTTAGTGTGGGCACCAGAGGGGTCCAGGATGCAGACAAGTACCGTCGCCACTGGCTTGGACTTGACCATGGCCAAGCTCTGCCAGCACGCATCCTGGATGAGAGTGACGCCTCGGAAACATGGGTTGCAGAGAACTTCCACAGTGATAGTTGCCTCACCAGGTATGGTGCCGTCAGAGAGGGAAGAGGGGGTGTTCCGGAACTGGAGCCACGCCCAACCCTGTCCAGGGACAGCCTTTCCGCGACCTCCAAAGGGATGAGTAAGGCCATTCTGGAATTGCCTAATTTTATCAAACGCAACTTGACCAGCGAACTTATACACAAAGTTGCCAGTAGTCTCCTTCGAAGAGGCCCAGTGACCACTGATGAGGGAAGGTGCGTGTGCGCTAGCTGCTTCAAGCTGCTTGCACGCGAGCATAGTGATGGTCTCGCCTGACCGTGAATGGATGCTCTCTTCCTCAACCTTATCAGGGAGGCCCCCATCACATTGGATCGTGATGTTGGTAAAGAGAGGAGCCGCAGGGTTAGAATGAGCAGGGGGGGAGATGTACGGGTCGGTCCCAAGCTATTACCTGCAAAGGCAGCATTTGCTCGTTTCCTTCCCGCCAGAGTCCATGCCACCTCCCGCCGCGGGGGAGGAGCAGCCATAGGAAGAGGCATCGTCATGGGGAGCTCAGGGAAGTCTTTGTCAAGAGCATCTGAGGCCACTGCAGTGAGGTCGTCAACCGTACCCACCGAACCAGCAGACTGTGGGAGAATGATGGAAGGTGGGGTGGGTTCTGGGTGAGGAGTAACCTGTTGCGTGGACACAGCAGCTTTCGCTGGCGCTTGTGTGCGACACGGCAACAGGACCTGTGGGTTAGAAGGTGCCGCTTTCCGAGGGGGTGTGGCCGGTTTTGTAGACAGAGGCACAGTAGGGGGGCAGGGGTCTGCCGCAGGAACTTGGCGTTTGCCGGACTCGACCACGACGATCCGCTCCTCTAGCTCTCCGAATCGCCAAGGGGGTTTCCATGTCCACCGTGTCGACACGCGGTGGTTCTTGGGAGTCAGGGACAAGAACAATGGGTTCTGGCTTCGGTGGCATCATCCCTTTGGGGAGGATGATACAGTCAAAGTTGTCCACTAGTTCTATCAGTCGCCGCTCCTTGTCTTCTTTGGTGCCGTAATGGAGCGATCCTTCGAGATCATTCCACAAGTCAGATGTCTTTCGAGCTTTGATATCCTGTGCTTCCCGCTCAACTTCCACGTTGATGGTCAGCATGCGTTGCCGCAGGACCGTCTTGTGATTAAAGCCTTCGCCGGCGAGCTTCTTGTCCGTTTCTTCCGGGACCATCTTCTGGAAGAGCGCTTCTGCTTGTTCTTCTAAGTCCTGAGCTTGATGGGTGCGGATACAGGTTCGAATTTCCTCCACCACCTCCAAATGAATACAGTGACACCGGCACCCAATTTCGGCCAAAATGGCATCATGGTTCTCACGGAACACCTGTGAATTAGTGGGGACACAAATATTCATGGTGTCTTCCCCTTTCAAAGTGTGGACAATAACTTCGAGCCATAGGCGTCGCCACTGCTCTAGGTCATCTCTTGTCCCTTCCTCAAAACTGTTAACGATGCGGTCAACCAAATCCTCATTGAAGGATTGGCGTGCATCTTGGTCGTTCCATAAGAGTTCCTCATACCGTCGTCTCAGGGCGGCACAGGCTTCCTCCACAGCCAGTTGCTTGTCTCCGTCAGAGGCAGCAGCAACGGCTTCATGTATCAGATATTGTTGGATTTTGTCCCCCATTTGGGCAATGACAGTATCGTACACATTGGTGACATGCATACCTTCATAATCTGGGCAGGTGTCGCTCAATCGAGCAAGTTGTTCCCCCATAACATGTAACAGTTGGTTATGTGTGTTGGGCCTCCTTATGCCCGACGCCATTCGGAAAGAATCATTGACGTGGTTTAAACTGGAGCGCCCAAGTTGGCGGAAATGTGGAGATTGCAGCGCTCCTCATAGTGTTGTGCCCAGCATAGTATGTGCCAGACGGAACCACAAGGTGGGTGAGACCCCACGTGTTGTGAGTGGCATCATGTGACACGAGGCCCGCATCAAGGGTGACCAGGACCACTTTGACGGCCCTGTTCATGTTACGTCCCAGGTCATACCACGTAGCTGACCTAACCCATAAGCGATGGGACGTGACCAGGGGTGTTTACGATTTGTCTATGACCGCTTGACTCGTTTCTTACTCATTCATACGATGTGGATTACTGATATTGTTACGGTTTGATGACTGATGATTAGTGGACGCTTACTGTACGATTACATAGGATTAGTGGACGATCACTCAGCAGTAGTAGTAGTGGCTGTATCGCTGATGAAAGCGTACAGTCAAGAAACGGTTATAAGGTAGCTATCGACTGATGTAGTCGATAGCTTTACTGTCTTGTATTCCTCTCGAATCTAGTCGGGTTCTCATCTCTCGAACACCGAACGCGAAGCTCTCTTAGGGAGGCTCTTTCAAGAGTCCTCATATCGGTCACACCTTCGTGTGTTGACACGTGTCGCTAAGTCACGATATTTGCCATCGCGTGGTCAGGTCTAAGTCAGACCTCGAACATAACATTACAGTAAAGCTCCCTCACACGCCGTGGCGCCGATCACAACAAAGGACGGTTGGGAATTCCAACCCTTTCGAGTCAACTCCAGAGAAAGAGACGCCCCAGCAAGATACGTAATCAACAGAGTCCGCTGGAGGACAATTCCCGACAACAGACGCAGCGGAACCTTAGAACACTTCAACACCGGCTACTACGCCGAAGCAGCAACCGCTCAGCGTTTTCATCCAATCATCTTCCACCACGGAAGGTGTTGCTGGGTAGAACTTAGGTGGAATAGAACGCAAGAATACTTCGAGGGAGCAAGGCCGGCCGGAGACGATTTGAATTGTAACATTCTACTCTCCGAAGCACGAGAAATCGAAGATCAAGGGAGGATCGACGGAACAGAAGAAGAAGAAGTCCCTGAACCCCTGTCACCAGAACTCCAGCACAGGGCACCCGCAAGGTCCAACACCAGTCACACCAGTGAAAGAGCTCAAACTCCGCTAACAGGAAACGAGCCAGAAGTGGTCTACATTCAAGAAGAAGAACCAGCGGTAGAAGAAATCATTACACAGACAGCTACGTTGCATATCCCTGACCCAATCAGAATGGCAACGCAAACACAGGTAGAGGAACCAATGCCTCTAGTCATCGACGAAAGGACCGGGCACGTCGTACAAATGAACCCTGAGGACGTACAAGCAGCACAAAGAGCCATGGGACCGGACGAACCAGACCAACCAGGCGGGTTCGACTTTGATTACAACGAACCACCGCCCAGAGCATTTGAACATATCGGAAGAGCCCACAGGCAACAAGAAGGAAACCCGATGGGAGGAGGACCACCAATGGCGGAGGAGGACCACCAATGGGTGGAGGAGGACCCCCACCTATGGGAGGAGGACCTCCTGGACCGCCTCAAGGTGTCGGTAACGCTACCGACAAATTTATAGGAAATCCCCCGAATCTATTCACCGGAGAAAGGTCAAAAGTTGAAGGCTTCATACTCCAATGGGAGATATACGCAGGAGTCAACGCGAGTCACACGGCAATGAGGAACAAATACCAAAAGGCAATGTTGTTCCTCACTTACATTCAAGGGGACCTGGTTAACGCCTGGGTCATGTCAGCGAATCAATGGCTGATACGAGAAGTATCACGAGGTGTCAGCCAGTTCGACAACAGACTGTGGAACAACGTTCTGCAGGCATTCAGGCGACAATTCGCTGATGTACTCAGCAAGGAAAGAGCTCAAGCTCAACTGGACGCCGGGATCAAAATGAAGGAAGGAAGAATAGACGATTACATCGCTCTATTCGAACAACTCGTCCGCTACGCGGGTTACGACATTAACGCAGAACAAACCCTGAAATATTTCATAAAAGGGTTACCAAGGACGCTCTATGAAGCAATGTACCAGCACGACGATCCAAGAACATACGAAGACTGGAGAGCGTCAGCCCTCAAAGGCAGCAAAAGTGGATCCACATGTAGACGGTACGCGGAAACCTGGATCTGTTTAAAGGATCCGCTAACAAGAACCAAACGGGAGCATTGGCCAAACTACTGGCACCACTATCACACCCTGATGCAATGGACACATCAGCGGATCGAGTCAGAGGAAGACTCGCAGGGGCAGAAGACATCATCAATAACCCGAAACCTCCGTTCCCACCGCGAGGAGGGTATATGCAACGACAGCGAAACAACAGGACGGACTTTAGCCAAGTTCGCTGTTACAATTGCGGAAAAATGGGGCACATCAGTCGAGACTGTCGCCAACCACGTCAAAACCGCCGACAACAGATACGAGGAGCAGGAGAATCATCAAAAACTGATGAACAGAAAGCCGAAGAATGGCTACGAGGAGTGGCAGGAGAAGAAGACGAAGTAAAAGACCTCGTCTTGCAGAAGTTGATGGGGACGGGTTTTTCAGACGCCTGAACCCGATGGCCTGGGTGAGGGCACTTCGTTGTAACTCTGTGTACATTTTACGCTACCGATCTATGCGAATTCCAGTTCAACTACACACGCGTTACAACACGGCCGAAATTAGAGCACTAGTGGACTCAGGAGCCACAGACAATTTTGTGAGCGACAGTTTTCTCAGACAACAAGGAATCAAAACAAGGTTGTTAGATACACCAAAGCGCATCTACAACATCGACGATACAACGAACAAAGCAGGACACATAACCCGCTATGTTATCCTCCAAGTCAATGTCAATGGAAATAGTAAGGAAATGAGGTTCCTCGTCACTGACATTGGCAAGGAAGACATATTATTTGGGTACCCCTGGCTAGCAGCCTACGAACCACAATTCAACTGGAAGAAGGGAACGATCAATCAAGCCCACCTTCCTGTTACTATCAAAACGGTCAACGCAGCAAACAGGCGAGATGTTCTAGCTCACCTTCTAACAAAAGAGTACATCGTCAAGAAGCTAGAAGATGAAGAAACAAGAGGGCGACGACTGATGGTCCCCGCAGTCAAACACGCAATAGAGGCAAAACCAAAAGAGGAAAAGACCCCCACATTACCACCGCAATATGAAGCCTACGAAAAGGTATTCGACAAAGTAGCCTCGACAAGGTTACCAAACCGACGATCGTGCGATCATGCCATTACACTCCAACCTAACGCACCAACATCATTGGCATGTCGTCTATATCCAATGACTAGAACCGAAGACGAAGCACTGGATGCTTTCATAGACGAACATCTAGCAAAAGGGTATATCAGACCCTCTCAATCCCCTTACGCATCATCCTTCTTCTTCATCAAGAAAAAGGATGGAAAACTTCGACCCGTTCAAGACTACCGTGCTATCAACAGGTGGACGGTCAAAAACCAGTACCCGCTACCATTAATAACAGACCTCATGCGCGACCTGGGAGGCGCGGTCATGTTCTCAAAGTTCGACGTTCGACAGGGGTACAACAACATACGCATCAAGGAAGGGGATGAACATAAAGCGGCGTTCAAAACACGAAGAGGACTTTTCAAACCACGGTTATGTATTTCGGACTTTGCAACTCACCTGCAACCTTTCAGGCGTTCATGAACGAAATATATCAACCTGTCATCGCCGCATTCGCACCTAAAGGCACTCAAATACGAATATATATGGACGACATTGCGGTAGCTACTAACGATTGTGGCTCCTTACAACAGACCAACGATGCACACACCGAAGCAGTATCGGCAATTTTGGCAGTAGCGGCCGCCCACGACCTCTACTTCAAATTGTCGAAATGCGCATTCCATGTCCCGTCTATTGATTACCTGGGGGTAATCCTTGAAAGGGGGATGACACGCATGGATCCAGCAAAAGTTACGGGCGTCAGCACATGGCCGTACCATCAAAAGTCAAGGACGTACGCAGTTTTTTGGGCTTCTGCAACTTCTACCGTCCCTTTATTAAAGGATTCGCAAATATCGCAAAACCAATGAACGAACTCACACGGAAAGACGTCGATTGGCATTGGGGTCCAGCCCACCAAAACGCTTTCGAAACACTCAAAGCACGAATAACGAGCAATCCGGTTCTCGCTCATCCAAACCCAGACAAGCAGTACGACCTCGAAGTAGACGCATCCGGATTCGCCGTAGGGGCAGTACTAATGCAGAAAGGAAACGACGGCAAGAGACATCCAATAGCCTTCTATTCGGCTACCCTCAATGAAGCCGAACGGAACTACGACATCTACAACTTGGAACTACTCGCCATCGTAAAGGCGTTACGAAATTGGCGATACTTGCTAGTGGGCTCGCCACACAAGGTCAGAGTATTCTCTGACCACATGAATTTACAATACTGGCGAGATCCACAGAAGATCAGTCGACGAGTAGCGAGAGAAGTCCTGGAACTTGAAGAGTATGACATTGAGATACATCATCTCAAAGGAAGGGCAAACGGTAGAGCCGACGTGTTGTCAAGAAGACCAGACTACGACACAGGAGACAAAGATAACGACACGTCACGGTTCTACCAAACCAAATCTTCATACGAACAGTGACGGGAATCTCGTCGGAACATATTACACAAGACGAAGATCGAATCGCAGCGTGGGTTAGCCCCCACGAACTCAAGAAATTGAAGGAGTATGGTTCAAAAATGGACGAGTAGTGGTCACAACGACCAAAGACGAGGAGCTAAGGGAAGTCATCAAACCATACCATGATGCGTTAACCGCAGGGCACCCAGGCATAGCAAAAACACAGGAATTGCTAAGTCGACACTACTGGTGGCCAGATATGAAGACAACATAAGAGACTATGTACAAGGATGCGCAGAGTGTCAACGACACAAGGTCAACAATCGACCTACCAAAGCGCCCTTCGAGCCCATATACCCACGACTAGGAGCAAACCCGTTCGAAGTAATCGCGGTAGACTTCATAACAAGCTACCTCCATCGGACGGGTATGATTCGATTCTAACAATCACAGATCACGATTGTTCCAAGGCATCGATTTTCGTACCTTGTCAAGAAACCATAACAGGAGAAGAGACGGCAATGCTATACGCTCAGAAGGTTCTCCCTCGATTCGGACTCCCAAGCAAAATCATCAGCGACCGAGACCCTCGTTCGCCGCGAAGTTCATGAGGGAGCTCTGCAGAATCCTTAAAATCGAGCAAAACATATCGACCGCCTACCACCCAAGAACAGATGGGCAGTCAGAACGAACCAATCAGTGGCTCGAGCAGTATCTCAGACTATGGCTAATGCAAATCAAGACAACTGGGCTGCGCAGTTGACTTTAGCAGAATTCGCTCATAATAACGCGATAAGCAGCACCACAAAACAAACCCCGTTTTTCACGCTGATGGGGTACCACCCTAGAGATAAATGGGCGCCAGGGACAATCAGTCTGCCTAGCGTATCCGACAGACTAGAACAATTAACAGAAGCCCGTCGGAGCGCTCAGGAGAACATGATAAAGGCACAAAAATCATGGGTCAAGAACAAAGACACGGCCAAGTATGCGATAGGTGACCGAGTTTGGCTAGATGGGCGCAATCTACGAACCCATCAACCAACCGCCAAGCTTGCGCCCAGAAGACAGGGGCCGTTGAAGTAGTACAGGTGATGTCCCCTGTGAATTACCGGCTCAAGTTCCTCCGCAATGGAAGATACATGACGTGTTTCATACAGACTTACTCACCCCTTACAAAGAAACACGAATGCATGGCGTAAACTATTTACGCCCACCACCAGATTGGTCGACGGAGTAGAGAATACGAGGTTGAAAGGTAATAGCCTCAAAAAGATCAGGCCGAGGGCGTAAGCTCCATTACCTCATCAAGTGGAAAGGATACGCGGACTCTGAAAACCAATGGGTACCATGGAACGATGTCCATGCAGGAAGAAGAGATAAGGAAGTTCGCACGCTCGAACCCGGAGCTGAAACTCACATAAAAGCAGTTCGACAGCACCGCTACCTCATCCTCCCTCTCAACCCCTCATACAATGTCTCATGTCCCTTCACCATGCAACATTGACGAGGTCGCCTCCCCCACGTCGACACCCTCAACACTTACGACGGCAACAACAACATCGATGACTCATTCTGCTCCGCCGTCGAGTATGTCAGAGTCACAGCAGAACGAGATCAAGCAGCCCGAGACCTCGCCGAGGCTCGCCGGAGATTCCCCACTCCCGCAAGCGGAAGAGTGGAGGAAGATGAGGCGGGACTACGGCCTCTTGAAGGAGGTCATGAAGTCATGGAGGATGGATCAATAGTGAAGAGACGGCAGCGGAGAGGAGGATGAGGATCGCGTTACTAACGAGGCGAGTTTCGGCCAGTCCGCCACCTCCCTTACTACCACCCTCGTCGGCAGCGGACAACCCTCTACACCTCGCTGCCACCACCGCGTCGAGCCACCGACAGCGAAGATGAGGACGACAGCTCAGACGAGTCCTACCACGCCGCCAGGGTCGTCTGCGTTCAATGCGACAATCCCCCAACTACTGCCACTGCGCTCCCATCCCTGTACCTCTCCGCTCCCGCGACGTTACCGAAGAAGCCGAAGATGAGGCGGGCCGACCACCTGCAGTTGCTGTTGTCTACGGAGCAACGGCGCAGCAGGGATACGATGCGCGCGGGTTACCCCCATACACCGACGACCGCGACCCATCGCCCTTCGTTACGCGCCGAACGAATACGACGCGGTTCCCTGTCCGTACCCTATCGCCTACTCCCGGCGGATTCGTCCTCAACAACGGGATGAATTGGGTCCCTATGGTAATCGAACACGAAGGTCGAAGAGTCCCAGCAAAGTACGTGCGAGTACGGATGCTCGATAACCCCGAGGCATTCGGGACGATGGGCAGAGGGTTTCCCGTGTATCGAGCGGACATCCACGCGGAGCCGTGTCGGGATATGGGGTCGCAGCTGAGTACACCCGTGAAGAGCTCGGGTATTTCCGCACTGACTTCGTGGACGGCGACAGGTGGACGAAGCCCTCGCCAGGTTGGGAGACATCTCCCTCCAGGCTGAGGTGAGACGTTACCGCGCGTCCATGGAGGTCATCGCCGAGCTCGAGCAGGCGATCAAGAAGTTGGAAGACGATGTGTTCGTGCACATCGACAGGGCCATGCATTCGTCGCGAGACTTGGGCGAGCGCATGCTCTCCGACGGGTGCGCGACGAACACGAAACGGACGTCGGCTTACCACGGTAACTAGTTGGGTGGTGGAGCGTGGGCGCTCACCCTTGTAAAGGGGGTAATGTTACGTCCCAGGTCATACCACGTAGCTGACCTAACCCATAAGCGATGGGACGTGACAGGGGTGTTTACGATTGTCTATGACCGCTTGACTCGTTTCTTACTCATTCATACGATGTGGATTACTGATATTGTTACGGTTTGATGACTGATGATTAGTGGATGCTTACTGTACGATTACATAGGATTAGTGGATGATCACTCAGCAGTAGTAGTAGTGGCTGTATCGCTGATGAAAGCGTACAGTCAAGAAACGGTTATAAGGTAGCTATCGACTGATGTAGTCGATAGCTTTACTGTCTTGTATTCCTCTCGAATCTAGTCGGGTTCTCATCTCTCGAACACCGAACGCGAAGCTCTCTTAGGGAGGCTCTTTCAAGAGTCCTCATATCGGTCACACCTTCGTGTGTTGACACGTGTCGCTAAGTCACGATATTTGCCATCGCGTGGTCAGGTCTAAGTCAGACCTCGAACATAACAGTTCAGCACCTCATTATCGATGGGGAACGTATGGTCAGGACAGAGTTGGAGTGAGGGGCCAGGATAGTACGCAGCGAAGCCTAACGTGCTGTCACTGAGTCCCTGCTTGAGAGCCATCACTTTATCCTCGATGACCTGCATATCATCTGTTACGTGCGAGCAGCACGTGAGCCTGACTTAGGCGACTAAAGGGGTGAATGCGGTGACTTAGCGAATTCCTAACTCTAGCACGAAGGCAGAGTATCGTCTCAACACTCGAAGGTGGAGTCTTGCTTGATTGAGTCGCGACCCCGAAGGATGAGAAAGAACACGTCTTTGATAACAAGTCGAGAGTGATACAAGAAATCCAAGCTATCGACTACAACAGTCGATAGCTTCCTTATAAACTATTCGCGCGATCCGCCTTCGTCAGCAAGACCGCCACTACTACTAATCTGCTGGTAATCGTCCACGGGTGTACAGTCATCGTAAGTCAGCGGTCAGTCATCCGTCAGTCATCCGTCAGTCATCCATCAGTCATCGTACAGTAAGTGTCCCCTTGATCACGCCCCCTCGGTTATCGGTTAGGTCAGATACCTACTATGACCCGGGACGTTACATCACCCCCTTCACAAGGGTGAGCGCCCTCGCTCCACTACCCAGTTAGGCACTGTGGTCAGCCCTACGTCCGTCTCATGTTCATCTCGTACCCTCAAAATCGCGTGAGCCCTCCCCAGCCGCTTTGCCGAGTGACGCGCGCAGTCGACATGGACGAAAATGTCGTCCTCGAGCCGCTTGATGGCCGCCTCGAGCTCCTTGATGACCTCCAGGGACGCGCGGTAGCGCCTCACCTCGGCTGCCAGGGAAATATCCCCTAGCCGAGCAAGGGCCTCGTCAACCTGGCGCCGTCCCCGGAAGTCAGCTCCTAGATATTGTAGATCCTCGCGGGAATACTCAGCGGTGGGTCCCATGTCTCGGCATGGCTCAGCGTGGACCTCCCCTCGGTAGACTGGCGTGTGGCGCCCCATGGTCCCAAAGACTTCTGGGTTGTCGCACATTCGTACCCGCACGTATCGGGCGGGGATGCGACGCCCCTCGTGTTCGATAACCATCGGCACCCAATTCATCCCGTTGTTGAGGACGAAGCCGCTGGGAGTAGGCGATAAGGCACGGAGAGGGCGCCTCGGCGCATCCGCTCGGCGCGTATAGATGGGTGAGGTGTCGCGGGCCTCGGCATACGATGGTAGCCCTCTCCCGGCATACCCTTCCTCCGCAGTCGAACCGTAGATGACAGCAATTGGTGGTGATCGTCCTTCGTCATCCATGGTTTCGTCGGCAATGTCGGCGTCGTCTTCTTCGCTGTTGTTGATTCGAGGGGGGATGCGCATAGGAGCGCAATGGCAGTAGTCTTGGGGGTTATCGCACCTGGTGCAGATAACGTTGGTGTCATGGTACGAGCCATCGGAGGACTCGTCGCTGTTGTATTGGTCGACAGCGGTGGTGGACGTGACGGCGGTGGAGGGCTGGAGGATACTTGCCTCATCAATCTCTGTATCCTCATCCGTCTCTCCTGCGGCGTCATCCTCGTTACTTGATCCAGTCGCCAGGAGGTCATCACCTCCTTCAACAACCCGTAGTCCTTCCTCATCTGTCTCCACTCTTCCGCTTGCGGGTGTGGGGAATCGCCGGCGAGCCTCGGCCAGGTCTCGTTCTTGTTGTTCTCGTTCGTCTTGGTCGCGCTCTGCTGCTGCCCTGACGTGCTCGATAGAGGAGCAGAATGGATCGTCGACATTGTTGTTGTCGTCGTAGGTGGTGAGCTCGCTGGTGTGAGGGAGGTCAAGACTGATGATGGTGAGTGGGACATGGGACATGTTATGGATGGGTGTGGGGGATGCGTCTCCTAAGGGTCCTGTTGAGACTGTTTTTATGTGAGTCTCGGCCGTTGGATTGGCTTGTTTGTACTTCCTTATCTCTTCGTCCGCATGTACGTCGTCCCACGGGACCCACTGGTTGTCCGAGTCGGCGTAGCCTTTCCATTTGATTAGGTACTGCAGTTTGCACCCCCTTCCACGTCTTCTTGAGTCTAGTACTTTTTCGACTTCATATTCTTCCTCGTTTCCTACCAATTCTGGTGGTGGGCGTTGATAGTTTACGCCATGGGTCTTCGTTTCTTTGTAAGGGGTCAGGAGATCTGTGTGGAAGACATCATGGATGCTCCACTGTGTGGGAAGCTCGAGTCGATAGTTTACGGGAGACATCACCTGGACGACCCGGAATGGTCCATGCCTTCTGGGCGCAAGCTTCGTGGTTGGCTGGTTGGTACGTAGGTGGCGTCCCTCAAGCCAGACCCTGTCCCCTATCTGGTATTTGGGGGTGTCACGATGCTTGATCCATGACTGTTGCGCGCGCCGCATGTGATTCTGTGCCTGCTCCCTTATCTCCTTCAATTGTTCTAGTCTCTTCTCGACCCTTGGTATTGATGATTTCTTATCTGTCCAATTAGTAATGGGGTGATAGCCCATTAGTAACTTGAACGGTGTTTCGCGTGTGGATTCGTTTGCCCAATTGTTGTGTGCAAACTCCGCTAGCGCCAAATGGTCCGCCCAGTTGTTCTGTCTTTCGTTAGCCCAAAGCCTGAGGTACTGCTCCAGCCATTGGTTAGTTCGTTCGGATTGTCCGTCAGTTCATGGGTGATAGGCTGTCGAAATGTTTTGTCGTATTCCTAGGACACGACATAGTTCCCTCGTAAACTTTGACGCAAACCGGGGGTCTCTGTCACTGATGATCTTGGAGGGTAGTCCAAACCGCGCTACAACATGTTTTGCGTATAGTGTTGCAGTTTCTTCTCCTGAGATCTCTTCTTTGCATGGTATGAAAACGGCTGCTTTGGAGCAGTCATGGTCTGTGATGGTGAGTATCGAGTCGTATCCCCTCGATTCTGGAAGCTTCGTAATAAAATCTAGTGCCACCACTTCGAATGGCAGCGCCTCGGACTGCGGGAATATTGGTTGTAACGGTGCTCTTGTCTTTTGTGTGTTGACCTTGCATCGTTGACATTCGGCGCATCCTCGAACATATTCCGCAATATCTTGTTTCATTGTCGGCCACCAATAGTGGCGCTCCACTAATTGCGTTGTTCGGTTGATTCCTGGATGGCCATGAATGGGTGGATCGTGGTGTGAGGAGATTACTTCTCTAATTTCCTCCATTGTTCCTGTTACGACGAGCTGTTGTCCTCGGTACCACCAGAGCCCATCTGCTTTTGTCAGCTTGTGGGGGTCGACCCACTTACGTATCCTCTGTTCGTCTTGTTGCCCGGTGGTCGTGGTTGCTCGTACGAACACTTTGTTTGGTAGTACGACGACGTCTTCGTTATCTTCTTCTCCTTGATCGTAGTCGGGCCTTCGGGATAGTGCGTCGGCTCGTCCATTAGCCGCGCCTTTGACATGGTGTATCTCGAAGTTGTATTCCGCAAGTTCGAGTACTTCCCTGGCAATTCGCCTACTGATCTTTTGGGGGTCTCGCCAGTATTTGAGGTTAAGGTGGTCGGAGAAAATGCGTACTTTGTGTGGCGAGCCTGCTAGTAGGTGCCGCCAGTTTCGTAGTGCCTTTACGATGGCCAACAACTCCAGGTTGTAGATGTCGTAGTTATGTTCGGCGGCGTTGAGCGTTGCCGAGTAATAACCCACTGGATGTCGCTTTCCGTCTTGTTTCTTCTGCAATAGTACCGCTCCGACCGCAAATCCTGACGCGTCCACTTCTAGGTCGAATTGCTGGGTTTGGTCTGTGTGTGCTAATATGGGTTCTATGGTGACTCATTTCTTTAGCGTGTCAAACGCTGTTTGGTGTCTTGTTTCCCACTGCCATGGTTCATCTTTTCGTGTGAGTTCGTTTAGCGGTTTGGCGATGTTGGCAAATCCTCTGATAAATTGCCGATAAAAATTGCAAAAACCCAGGAATGATCGTACTTCCTTTACTGATGTGGGTGTTTGCCAATCACGGACGCCCGAAATTTTGACGGGGTCCATGCGTGTTACCCCCTCTTCAAGGATTACCCCCAGGTAATCAATACTGGAAGCGTTGAAGATACATTTTCAGGTTTGAAGAAGAGGTCGTTTTTCTGTGCTATGGCAAGCACGTCGCGGACTGCGTCTCGGTGTTTCTCGATTGCTAATGGTTGCCTTTTTGTTGCTATGGCAATATCGTCCATGTATACCCTGATTGTTGTTCCGGCCGCTTCGTGTTTCATGATTGTTGGTTGATAGATGGTGTTCATGAAACTTTGGAATGTCGCCGGTGAGTTGCATAAGCCGAAGTACATGACAGTCGGTTCAAATAATCCTCGACGTGTCTTGAATGCGGCTTTGGGTTCATCTCCTTCCTTTATCCGGATGTTGTTGTATCCTTGTCGGACGTCGAGCTTACTGAATATTTGTGCTCCTCCAAGATCTCTGACTAGATCATCAATAAGGGGAAGCGGGTATTGATTTCGTATGGTCCATTCATTGATCTTCCGATAGTCCTGTACAGGTCGTAGCTTTCCGTCCTTCTTTTTGATAAAAAAGAAGGATGATGCGTACGGGGATTTTGAGGGACGAATATATCCCTTGTTACGTCCCGGGTCATGGTATGTATCTGACCTAACTCATAAGTCATGGGACGTATAGGCACGTGATCGCTTGATGTCGTGGGTTGGCTTACATTCCTACTATGATGATTACTGATACTGTTATGATACAATGACTGAGGGCTTACTGTACGATACTGAGAGTAGTAGTTGTGGCGTTTGTCTTAGTGGACGATTACCCAGCAGTAGTAGTAGTCTTAGTGGACGATTACCCAGCAGTAGTAGTAGTGGCTGTATTGCTGACGAAGGCGTACAGTCAAGAATCGGTTATAAGGTAGCTGTCGACTGATGTAGTCGACAGCTTGACTCTCTTGTACCATCATCGAATCTAGTCGGGGTTTTCCTTTCTCCCGCCTCTGTTGCCGCACTCTTAGGAAGGCTCTTTCAAGAGTCCTTGGACAAGTCACACCTTCGTGTGTTGACACGCTTCGCTAAGTCACGTTACTCGTCATCGCGTGTAGGGTCTAAGTCAGACCACGAACGTAACATCCCTTGTCTAGTTGTTCGTCGATAAATTCGTCCAGGGCTGCGTCTTCTACCCTCGTCATTGGGTATACTTTGCAGTCGATGACGTCTGGTGCTCCCTTTTTGAATTCAATTGCGTGATCGCAACTTCGTCTTGGTGGGAACCTTTTTGCTTCTTCTTCGCTGAATACCCGTGTGAATTGTTGGTATTCTTTTGGTACCTCGACGTTCTTGGTATATTGCTTGGCGTCTATTGCAAGCTCGACCGCTGATCGTCGTCCATACACTTGTTCTTCTATTGTTGTCACGATTTGTTCTTTTGTTTCGGTGGTGAACATTCGTGAGATTTTGGCGTCGTCTTCTCTTTCATTTAGCAACCTTGCTAGTACGGCTTTTTTGTCGTTTGGGTTGACCGTCCGTAGTACGATAGGGAGCTGTTTCTCGTCAATGGTGGCGTGTCTCCAACTGAACCTTGGTTCATAGGTTGCGAGCCACGGGTATCCTAGCAATATGTCTTCCTTTCCAATATCGGTGATTAGGAAGCGCATTTCCCTTTTGGTTCCTCCTGTTTCCACGTTAAGCGTGAGGTAGTGTGTGATCTGCCCTGCTTTATTAGTGGTATTGTCAATGTTATAGATGTTTTTCGGCTTATCTAGAGCCCGTTGTCCCAACCCCATCCTTTTGACAAATTGTGGATGGATAAAATTGTCAGTGGCTCCTGAGTCCACCAACGCTTTGATGTCGGCCATGTTGTAACTTGCACGAATGGATACTGGTACTCGCATAGATCGGTAGCGCATAATGTACACAGAGTTACAACGTGTTGCCCTCACCCAGGCCGCTGGGTTCAGGCGTTTCCAAAATCCTGTCCCATCAACTGCTGTAGGACCAGGTCTTTGACTTCTTCGTCATCTCCTGCTACTCCCCGCAGCCATTCCGCTGCTTTTTCTTCTTTGGTAATTGCTGTTTCGGCCACGCGTGTCTGTGTATCTCGGCGCCTCCTGGGTTGCCTACAGTCGCGGCTGATGTGTCCCATCTTCTGGCAGTTGTAACACTGCGTTTGGCTGTGGTCCCGTTTGAACTGCCTTTGTATGAACCCCCCTCAGGGTGGGAATGGCGGTTGTGGGGGCCTAGCGTTCCTGGGATGGTTCGCTATAACGTCCTCTGCCCCTGCTAATCGTCCTCGTACGCGATCTGCAGATGTATCCATTCGGTCATCGTTCTGCAGTGGTGCTAGCAACTTAGCTAGTGCTCCTCCTGTTGCACGCCCTGGTTTGAAGGCATCTAGGTTTCCCCTGACTGTCTGCATGTGAATCCACTTTTGTTGCCTTTTCAGGGCGGATTCTCTCCATTCTTCATAGTTTCGGGGATCGTCGTGTTGGTACATGGTCTCGTATAGCGCGCGTGGTAGTCCTCTTGTGAAATACTTGAGCGTTTGCTCGGCGTTGATGTTGTATCCCGCATGTCGAACGAGCTGTTCGAATTGGGCGATGTAGTCGTCGATTTTTCCATCCTTCATGTGAATACCGGCGTCGAGCTGGGCTTGTGCTCGTTCTTTGCTGAGTACGTCGCCGAATTGTCTTTGAAAGGCGTGGAGTAGATTCTCCCACAGCCTGTTGTCGAATTGGTTGGTGCCCGTGGCGACTTCATTGACGAGCCATCGGCTTGCCGACATGACCCATTGGTTAACCGTGTTTCCCTGAATGTATGTGAGAAACAACATAGCTTTTTGATACTTATTCAGCATAGCTGAATGATTGGCATTTACTCCTGCATAGACCTCCCATTGGAGGATGAATGCCTCGGCTTGTGACCTGCTTCCTGTGAATGTGGGTGGTGGGTTACCAATGAACTTGTCATTTCCCCCTTGTGCGTTGTGGGCTACTGCAGGCCCCCCTAGAGGTGGTCCTCTTCCTGGCGACCCTCCTCCTCCTCCTGGTGGTCCTCTTCCTCCTGGCGATCCTCCTCCTCCTCCTGGTGGTCCTCTTCCTCCACCTGGTGGTCCATTATCTCGTGGTCTTAAGGGCGGAAATGGCCTGTTCTCGGGTGATGGTATTCTGTTACGATTGAGCCGGAACTCGTAGAACATTTCTGTTCCTTCCGGAATGCTTGGTGCATCAGGGACGTCTGGTCCCATAGCTCGGTTAGCTGCTTCCATGTCTTCTGGTTGTATTTGTTGAACGTGGCCCATTTGCTCGTTGATGACGAGTCGGGGTGGCGATACTTCTGTTCGGGTAGTCATGTAGCTAAACGGTATTCCTCTGATTGGTTCAGGGATGTGCAACTCAGCTGTTTGTTCGGCCAATGCCTCTACCTCTGGTGACTGTACTGCAATTTCCTCGGGTTCTAGTACTTCGCTTCGCGGGGTTGGTGATCGTTCGCTAGTATGACTTGACACCGCTTCTGTTTCTTCATGTAGTCGGAATTCGGCCCTTGGTGGTTCCGAATCGAGGGTGTCTTCTTGACCGTCTATGGGTCCTTGTTGGTCGATAGGTCGTGCGTCGACTAATGGTACGTTGATATGTAGATCGTCGGCTGCTGGTCGCGTTGCTTCGAAATAGCTGTTTGTGTTGCTCCACCTGAGCTCGACCCAACAACAACGTTCCCTGTTGAATACTACGGGATGAAATCGCTGCGCGGTAGCTGCTTCTGCGTAGTATCCTGTGTTGTTTTCTTCGGTTCTTCTGGTGTCCGGTACGTGTCGCCACCGTACTCGTCCTATAAGGTAGCGAGTAGGTGCGTCTCGTTCCCTTGAGTCGATACGATAGGGCATGAAGTCCCACCCGTCCTTGGTGTTGAGAGTTGCCACGGCGTTCGATACAATGAGAGCTTGGATTTAATGTTACGTGCGAGCAGCACGTGAGCCTGACTTAGGCGACTAAAGGGGTGAACGCGGTGACTTAGCGAATTCCTAACTCTAGCACGAAGGCAGAGTATCGTCTCAACACTCGAAGGTGGAGTCTTGCTTGATTGAGTCGCGACCCCGAAGGATGAGAAAGAACACGTCTTTGATAACAAGTCGAGAGTGATACAAGAAATCCAAGCTATCGACTACAACAGTCGATAGCTTCCTTATAAACTATTCGCGCGATCCGCCTTCGTCAGCAAGACCGCCACTACTACTAATCTGCTGGTAATCGTCCACGGGTGTACAGTCATCGTAAGTCAGCGGTCAGTCATCCGTCAGTCATCCGTCAGTCATCCATCAGTCATCGTACAGTAAGTGTCCCCTTGATCACGCCCCCTCGGTTATCGGTTAGGTCAGATACCTACTATGACCCGGGACGTTACATCATCCTTGTCCAGCAATGTCATCATAGTATGGTTAGTATTTGTTAGCGAGTCCTCATCGAGAGGGGGATAGTGGATAGTGTCGAGAAAATTTGTCAGATCCCGTGGACCATGGACCTCCAGCCCTCGTGGTTGAGGAGCTGGTGTACCCAGTTCAGGGATAGTCTCATTCTCCCAAATGTGGTTAATCTTACCATCTATAGGAGAGCCTGTGGCAGATGGTGCATAGGGAGTGACCGTGTAAAAGGCGTTCACCGTGTTAATCGACAAAGGGGGTAGAGCCGCCCGGTCCCCTTGCTTAGGGGTGAGGCTGCAATCCTTTACCAAATCCAAAAAATTCCCAGTGAATGTCCCATTGGAAATGACAGGGGGCGTGATCGCTGCAATGTTAGTGGTCTTTTGGAAATTAGCCTCAAACATGCCCTCCAAAATGAGGGGGGGAATGATGGGCGAGGCAGTAGGTGGTTGCAAGAAATTAGCCGTGAACGTCCCATCAGAAACAATGGGGGGCATGGCAGCAGCAAGCTGATGATCGGAGGTAGGGTTGGCCTCCAGAGTCGCCGTGGACACGAGGCGACCGGCAGGAGGAGGTGGGAGGGAATGGTTGGCAGAGCAAGGGTTTCCTTCCAGTGCGGCGGCTTCATCAGCCAGACGGTCGTAGGAGGAATCAATGGAGGGGACAGGGAGGAGGTCCATCGCCCTCAAAAACAAAGTAACATGGGACTTCTCGGCTTCATCAGCACGATAAAGCATGCCCATATCGTTGTGGTCATAAGAGTCCTGGCCGAGTTCGGGAAGGTCGGGGCCTCCAGCGAGCGGCTGAGAATTGGGGTATTGCAGCTCCTGTGTGTACTGAACAGGAGACTGGGTAGGGGGGTCATAGGATAAAGCGGCCACCACCACTTTGCCCCCCTCATTTCCTTTGACCAGCCTCAAGGGCACGACGTCAGGTGGGTAGTTAAATATGGGCCCCCCTGGAGGGAGACCCGGGTTGTCTGAAGAATACATGACCAGAGGCAAGGTTTAGAAGAGCAGGGGTAGAAAATGCGTGACTGTGTAAATGAGATGGTGGTGGTAAGAGGTCAAGGGGAGTTGAACGCTCCAATGGCCCTAATGTGCAAAATATACCCAATGACATGTACCGAAGATGAGGCACTGGACGCGTTTATTGATGAGCACCTCAAGAAGGGATACATACGACCATCCCAATCACCATATGCATCGTCCTTCTTCTTCATCAAAAAGAAAGATGGGAAGTTGCAACTGGTCCAGGATTACCGAGCAATAAACAGATGGACGGTAAGGAACCAATACCCACTACCACTCATCTCAGAATTAATGCAGGACCTTGGCGGAGTGGTATTGTTCTCAAAGCTCGACGTTTGTCAAGGTTATAACAACATCCACATTAAGGAAGGCGATGAACACAAAGCCGCATTCAAAACGTGACGTGGACTCTTTGAACCCACCGTCATGTACTTTGGTCTTTGTAACTCACCAGCTACCTTTCAGGCCTTCATGAACGAGATTTATCGGCCCGTCATTGCAAAATTCGAAATGGAAGGAACATACATTCGTATCTACATGGACGACATAGCCATTGCTACCAACCACCTGGGCACCTATCAACGAACAGACGACAGCCACACAGCTGCCGTGTCCGCTGTCCTGGCGGTCACAGCGCAACACGATCTATATTTCAAACTTGCCAAATGCGCTTTCCATGTCCTGTCTATTGATTACCTGGGGGTAATCCTTGAAAAGGGGATGACATGCATGGACCCAGCGAAGGTGACAGGCATACGCGAATGGCCTATACCCACAAAAGTCAAGGACATGTGCAGTTTTTTGGGTTTCTGCAACTTTTATCGCCCTTTTATTCGAGGATTCGCCAACATAGAAAGGCCAATGAATGAGCTAACACGAAAAGAGGCAGAATGGTCTTGGGGTTCACTTCAACAGCAAGCATTTCACACTCAAAAACCACATTACATCGAACCCAGTACTTGCTCACCCTAACCTGAAAGCCCAGTATGATCTAGAAGTAGATGCATCAGGATTTGCAGTAGGAGCTGTACTAACACAAAAGGGTACCAATGGCAAGAAGCACCCCGTGGCATTCTATTCGGCGACACTCAATGAAGCCAAACATAACTATGATATCTACAACCTTGAGTTATTGGCCATTGTGAAGGCGTTACGAAACTGGAGGTACCTGTTGGTGGGGTCACCACACAAGGTCAGGGTATTTTCCGACCACATGAACCTGCAGTACTGGCAAGACCCACAGAAGATCAGCCGCAGAGTAGCGCGAGAAGTACTAGAACTAGAGGAATACAATATCAAGATACACCACCTCAAGGGATGAGCAAAGGGACGTGCAGATGCGCTATCTTGAAGGCCAGACTACAACACTGGTGGGAAAGACAACGATCAAGTGACTGTCCTACCCGAACGATTATTCATATGAATGACCACGGGTACTGCCCCACTTATTATCAAGCAAAACAAAACAACGATCAGGTCATGGGTCGACCCCCATGAACTAAAGAAAATTGAAGGAGTATGGTTCAAAAATGGACAAGTAGTGGTCACCAGTCACAAATGCGAAGACCTAAGGGAAGTCATCAGGCAACATCATGATGTATTGACCACAGGACATCCAGGGATGACTAAAACTCATGAACTACTCACACGCCACTACTGGT
Source organism: Lactarius quietus (assembly GCA_015025155.1). Lineage (NCBI taxonomy): Eukaryota > Fungi > Basidiomycota > Agaricomycetes > Russulales > Russulaceae > Lactarius > Lactarius quietus. The sequence goes on from WITN01000217.1 coordinate 65,652, forward strand.
GGCCTACGATGAAGCAAGACATTGTTGAATATGTACAAGGATACACAGAGTGTCAGAGACACAAAGTCAACACCAAACCTACGAAAGCACCCCTGACACCCATATATCCGTGGCCGGATGCCACCCCATTCGAAGTAATCGCGGTCAACTTCATAACCAAGCTACCTCCTTCAAACGGGTATGACTCAATACTTACCATCACAGACCACGACTGCTCCAAAGCATCAATATTCCTTCCATGCCGAGAAGCCATGTCAGGAGAAGAAACGGCCATGCTGTATGCGGAGAAAGTATTGCCACGATTTGGACTACCAACCAAGATTATCAGTGATCGAGACCCACAATTCGTAGCCAAGTTCATGAGAGAACTGTGCCGAATCCTTCAAATTCAGCAGAATATATCAATGGCGTACCATCCCAGGACTGATGGGCAATCCAAACACACTAATCAATGGCTCAAACAGTACCTGAGGCTTTGGGCCAATGAACGACAGGACAATTGGGCTGCACAATTACCATTGGCAGAGTTCGCCCACAACAATACAATGAGTAGTACCACCAAACAGACTCTGTTTTTCATACTCATGGGGTACCACCCCAGAGATAAATGGGTGCCAGGTCCAATCAACATACCCAGCGTGAAGAATCGGATAGAACAATTACAGGAGGCACGACGGTGCGTGCAGGAAAACATGAAAAAGGCTCAGAGTGCATGGGTGAAACACAGAGACACCCCCAGATACGAGATAGGGGATCAAGTATGGCTAGATGGGCACAATCTACGAACCAATCAGCCCACTGCCAAGCTTGTGCCCAGAAGACAGGGGCCGTTCGAGGTGATTCAGGTGATGTCCCCTGTGAATTATCGGCTCAAGTTACCTCCACAATGGCATATACATGATGTGTTTCACACAGACTTACTCACTCCTTACAAAGAAACATGCATGCACAGCGCAAACTATTTGCGCCCACCTCTGGAGCTAGTGCAAGGCATGGAAAAATATAGGGTTGAAAAGGTGTTAGACTCAAGAAGAAGTGGTCAAGGACGCAAACTCCAATACCTAATCAAGTGGGAAGGATATGCCGATTCAGAGAACCAGTGGGTCCCATGGGACGACGTTCATGCAGACAACGAGATAAGGAAGTTCAAGCACGCTAATCCCAGGGCTGAAATACACTTAAAAGCAGCCTTGACAGAACGACCTACATCTCCATCCCCTCATACAATGGCCCATGTCCCTCTCACCATTGTCAACATTGACGACCTCCCCTACACCAACACCCTCACCACCTACGACTCCAATAACAATGTCGATGACCCCTTCTGTTCGGCCGTCGAACACGTCAGAGCCATCGCCAAGCAAGATCAAGCCAAACGGGACTTGGCCGAGGCTCACCGGCGATTCCCCACACCTGCAAGTGGCCAAGTGGAGGAAGATGAGGGAGGACTACTCCCTATTGAAGGAGGTAATGTCGGCATGGAGACAGGATCAGATAACAAAGAAGACGGCAGTGGAGAGACGGATGAGGATACAGTTGCTGATGAGGCAAGTATCCTCCAGCCCTCCACCACACATACTTCCACCACTGCCATCAACCGATATGACAGTGAGGACGAAGACGACAACAGCAACGAGTCGTACCACGTCGCCCAGGTTGTATGCACCCAGTGCGACAACCCTTCCAACTATTGCCACTGCACACCCCTACAAGTACCCCTCCGAACCCACAAGCCTGCCAAGGAGGCCGAGGATGACGTGGTTAGACCACCGCCAATTGCTGTTATCTACAGACCAACAGCGGAGGTCAGATACAAGGCGTGGGGACTGCCCCCCTACAGAGAAGAGCACGATCCGTCACCCGTTACTACACGCCAAACACATGCATCGAGGCGCCCTCTCCGTACCATATTGCCTACCCCTGGCAGATTTCTCCTCAACAATGGGATGAACTGGGTCCCCATGGTCATTGAACACAAGGGTCGCAGGATCCCTGCCAAGTATGTGAGGGTGAGGATGCTAGACAACCCAGAGGTGTTCGGCACGATGGGGCGATATGCGCTGATCTACAGGGCTGACATACATGCAGAGCCTTGCAGGGACATGGGACCAGCCGCTGAGTACTCCCGTGAAGAACTGCAGTACTTCCGCTCTGACTTTCAGGGAAGGTGACAGGTAGATGAGGCCCTCGCTTGACTGGGGGACATCTCCCTTCAGGCCGAGGTGAGGCGCTACCACGCGTCCTCAGAAGTTATCAAGGAGCTGGAAGCAGTGATCAAGAAGCTCGAGGATGACATCTTCGTGCACGTTGATCATCTGCGTCACTCCGTGGCATGGCTGGGTCGGGCGCATGCCCTCAGGAGAGTAAGGGACGAGCATGAGACAGACGTTGGACTCACTACCGTAACTAACTGGGTAGTGGAGCATGGGCGCTCACCCTTGTAAAGGGGGTGATGTTACAAGTCGGTACTTCGGTAACGGGTAAGCAGGATGACGAGTTGCTCCTGAATCTTACCAAGCAGGACTGTATGATTACTCAGGCGATGTGTATGATTACTCACAAGCTTAGTGGACAATTACGAAGCATTAGTAGTAGTGGCAGTGTCGCTGATGAAGGCATACCACTTAGCCATAGTTATAAGGCAGCTGTCGACTGATGTGGTCGACAGCTTGACACTTTTGTACCTTCCAAATACCTAGGCGGTCCTCTCTTCTACTTGCGCAACCGTCGACCCAGTACAAGGAGCAATGCTTAGGGAGGCACTTGCAAGTGTCCTCATTTTGTCTCACCTTTGAGTGTAGACACATCATTGCTGAGTCATCTCCCATTTCGTCATCGCATATCCAGTAGCCTAAGTCAGGCTCAGGCCTCGTCAGGCATTACATGTGGGCCCCTGCATAGTATGCGTGCTGTGTCACTTCCTGTGCCCATGTGGGCTTCATCGATGCAATGGACCAAAGTTGTCCCCCATGTCAATGGGCCTATGTACAAGTCTCGGTAGCACAGTAGGGAAATGGCGCTGGCCCTGTCCGACCAAGTCAACAGGTGTACATGTGCACCCATGCATAATATATGTACTGTCTCACTTCCTACCCCGCATGGGCTTCATCGACAAAATACTCCAAACTTGTCAACCATCTCCATGGGCCCACCCATGGGTTTCGGCAGCACAGTGGGGTAATGCCACTGGCATCATCCAACCGATTTGGCAGCAGTACATCTGGGCCCATGCATATTATGTGTAGCTTCGTCTCTGATCGTATGGGTTTTCTCGATCTCTTCGTTGGTTTTTTAAATTGGCCCATTCATTAATTTCGGTAACTTCTGCATCATTCCTGGACATTAACACTGGCCCCATCCGATCAACTCAGTAATTTTATTCATGGGCCCCTGCGTGATATATGTTCACCATCATTGATGGGCCCACATGGGCTTTCCCGAGACATTACATCTACATGCATGTGGGCTTCTACAATTAAATCGCCCATACCTTGCGACATTATGTGAACTTTCATTGGGTCACCCATGAATGTGTTGAATTGGTTTTCAAGTGAGGTCTGGATGTAATGGCAGTTGAACAATAAACACATATATTAGAGTACAATACACGCATGATCTCATCTTTGACCTTCCTATCCAGATAGATCTGTTGCCCATCATCTGGCAGGTGGGCTGAAAATATCATTGCAGCTGCAAACAGTTTGGCTGCAATGGCCAAGAACTGAAGTTCTAGTTGTGTCAATTTGGAGGCCATCCAGTGAAATCGATAGACAATGAGATTATGTGCGGAGCACATATATTAATGGCAACATGATAGCAATGTGTGCCATGATAAGAAACTGCCTCTTTTGGTGGGCGGTCCACCCACTGAGCAATTCATTATCGCAGCAGATCTGATTATTTGATTAATCCTCATCAACATGCAATTATATTGTGTAAATACAATGTCTCAACACCCTCAGTCACTTCGCATTCAGGCTCGCTCAGCAAAGGAGAGCAACACTCCAACTGGCCTGCCTGAGGCACCTATGCACTCAGAGGAAGGCTCAGCCTTCGATTTCATGCAGCATATACCATCCCCTATCATTGTGTGTCTCTAATTTCTCACTCATACTGGACAATGCTGTAGGATGTCCCACCCACCACAGGCAACATTGACACTGCAATCATACAGAGCGGTGGCCCTTTGTCTGCCATCACTGTCTCCTCGTCCAGCACGCCATCTGTTCCAATGTCTGGCCCACCATCCATTTTAACGCCTGGCCTGCTGTCTGATGCACCTTTTACCTCAAGTAGTCAGAAGGTATGTAAATATATACACAGAGCCATATACATTGCTAACATCCTTGTATGGTCATCGCCTCAGCGCCCTGCACCTTACAACTTCATGGACCAGATCCCTGTATCTCAGCGCATTGCCCGCAACCTCCCAGTTCAACATGTAAGTCCTTCAAGTCCATTGACTCAATTCCATTCAGATCACATTCTCAACACAGCTCCAACTGAGGGTGGACGTCAATGAACGCTCAGATGACACCACAGCAGATGATAGCATCCCAGACAGTGAGGAGGACCTCATACAGGTTCAGGTGAGTACCTCCTGTGTCACGTGAGACATTCACTGATGTGACATTGCATTGAAGGGCATTCCAACGTCTACCATTGAGGCAGACTCAGCTGGGCCTAGCGTCTGCTTCACTCTGCCAGAGGGCAGCCCCACAGAAGATGTGCCCCTCTCCGATGATTGGATCATGCCTGATCCTACCTCTTTTGTGCAGAGACGTGTGGGGCACCCTCATAGCATTCTCACTAACCATCCTCCTATGCCGTCGGGTGAGCCGCTTACCTTCCAACACTGTGTCTGTTTGTCTGTTTGACATTGTCATCTTAGGTACACCTGCCTTCAATGCAGCATTGGATGGCAAGGCAGAGGTCCTGCACCGCCTTCTCATAGATATGAAGCAAATGAAGAAAGAGCTGCATTGTCTGAATGAGAGACTCATGAGGGACTATCTCATTCTGGAGGCCCTTATCATGAACATCCAGAAGAGACCAGATGATCTTGAAGAGCCTGACATTTAACCTTTCCAGAGATGATGCTCAGAGTCTTTACCATGTATTCACTTCAGATAGGGACTCAATAGTACTCCATTGTTCTGTGAATTTGAAGCTGTTGCCTGAAGTCCTATATCCATTATATGACTCTTGCATTGGCCATGTTTCCCCTCTGTCTATAGAAGAATGTGTCTATATTTGAAACATGTATTGTGCAATATCTCAGGTCACATATGACCCAGTATATATGGACCAGTCATTACCATGGATGTCATGTCTGAGCTGCTTGATATTCCTTATGAGATTCTATTCCATTCCATATGCGCTCCCAGTTGGCATGGTGCATCTCCATACATTCAGGCATCCTCGAGTCATGGTATTGCAAGATCTATAGATGGATGTATGTAGAGTATGCATGTATGATATATGATGTTGTTGTGCAGCAACCAGCGCAGCAAACAGTGTTATGGAGTCTCACCTTGTGAAGGTAAAGAGACTAGTAGAGAGGTTTGTAGAGTGATAGCTCAAGTGTGCGTAGAGTGAACAACTTGTATTCTTAGAGGGGCTCTACTCCCCTCATTTATAGGAAAACTGGTCCCTATGGTCCCACCATGTCCATTACGCGATAAGTGATGAGTAAAGGTGTCCACAATATTGCGTTTTCAGTGACGCCTGATGTGAAACACCCCAGAAGTCTTCAATATCACCATGTGTGATACTGATAAGACTTGCGCCCTCCATATTGGAGTTGCGCCCACTTTGTGCGTAACGGAGTACCCTAATATGGTAATCATATGTACAATACTACTGTAATGTCGTAACTGCTATAGATAAGATACATATGTACTTATTACGTTTCAACACTCCCCCTTGCTAAGTATACTGTGTATGTACTGAGCAAAGTAATATAGTACAGTAGATATTATTGATGACAGCAATCAAAGGATCATTTGTGTATTACTCGAAGGTCATATTCCTTCATCATGTCATTGGTGTTGAGAGAGAAAGAGTTGTGTGAAGAAGATTGGGACTAAGGTTGAACTTTTGGTAAAGTTCGATCTTTTCCACTTCTCAGCGAGTGTGTCATGCAAAGGCGTTGCTCGACACATCTTCCAAAATAATTGGGTCTGACTCAGATGCATAGGTATGCCATCTGAATGTCAGGCTCTTCCAAGATCTATGCGACGATTTCATTCTCTGTCTAGGATGAGTAGAACTCAAGTCCTAGTTGTTCCCTAAATTTAAGAAACTTTATGCGTCCCAGATTCTTAGTAAATAAATCAGCAGGGTTCTCGGCTCCTTCAATGAACAATAGTTCAATCTTCTTTAAGCGAATGACCTCGCGAATGTAGTGGTAGCATAGGTCTATATGTTTTATTTGCTTTTCCTGTACAGGATTATGTTACGCTCAGACCCTGCTCAAGCCGCCAAGACACAGACACAACGCAAGTGTTTACATGAACACTGGAAGAATTGCCATGATTACCCAGAGGCACACACCTGGGAGTCACGTGCACAAGAAGACATCGAAGAAGAAGAGGCCGTACGCGCACTCGTAGCGGCAGAAGACGACAGCTACCTCGCCTATGACGAGGCGTGCAGAGTTCGCCAGTTCGTGAGTAACCTGATAACTCGTGGTCTCACCCCAGATGCTGGCAGGAAGATCACTACAGGACGAGTGAGGGTCACGTGACACGGTCATGTGATACCCCCGGGTCACGGAATCTGACCTAAGCAATAAGTCAGGGGGGCGCGCAAGGATGGAATTGTCCCAGGTCACAGTACGTATCTGGCCTAACCCATAACTCAGGGGACGTTGGAAGAAGCCATGGAATTGGCGGAAGACAGTTGTGTCCTAAAGACGACCAACGACGACAAACAGCGATTGTGCGGTGTAAGACCAGCGACCTGAGGCTGCCGATGACAGCGGGCCGTGGTTGCCGTTGGGACGCACTCCAGCGGGCCGGGTTTGATCCCCTTTCGGGAAAGTGTTATTGATGGATTAGTTCAAGGAGCGCCTGTGTTAGCGCCGAGCCGTTGCTTATTGATGCAGTATTATTGGCTGACTGATGACATTTCCCTTATGCTTATCATTGGGATTACTGATTGCTTAGTGTCGCTTAGTCGCGCACTTACTCATTCTTTGTGATGCTTAGACATTCACTTACTCATTCGCTTACTGATGTGATTAGACATTTCGCTTATTGATGTGTGAGTCATCCTTTGTGATCTTGCTCATACCATGTGTCGGCTTCATATCTTGATGGACACTTACTATAAATACTATACAAGTTGCGCTATGGTTCGCTAGCTTAGTTGTCTTAAAACCCACTTGTACTCTTCTCAAGAGGTGCAGACAGTCTTATAGCAGAGTCATTGTTCTTTGTGACTATCTTGTTGCCAACTTCAGTGTTAGGCGTTGCCACCTTGTAACGAACTTCAAGCTAGGCGGTATTAAGGGGACCTTATTGGTTATTCGCCCTTTACAAGTCGTTTAAAAGTCGTTCCTGAGTTCAGAAGCCGTGCGCTTTGCTCAGAGTTGAAGCAAGGAAGACCCATCGGATCCAAGTCGGATTAACGTTCAGTGGGAACGTAACAGATTAGAAGCAAGGAATATGGAGCCTTGATTATCTCCGCATAATGGAATTGGTTCTAAGGATAATCCAATCTCTTCAAAGAGAGATCGAATCCAGACCAACTGTCTACTTGTATCTGAGATAGACATGTACTCTGCTTCTGTGGAAGACAGCGCAATTGACTTCTGCACTCTAGAATTCCAACAGAATACTCCATTAGCTAATTTAACTAAGTAGCCTGTAGTAGACTTTCTTGTTGTTGGGTCAGAAGCCCAATCAGAGTCCGCATATGCTAGTAAACCCCCATCGCTTTTGCCATCATAGACTAAAGCATTACTAGAAGTACCAATGAGATATCGGCAAATATATAATGCCCTATTCAAATGGTCTTGCGTGGGGTTTGCAGTGTACTGCATGAGTTTAGTCACTGCATAGGCAATGTCTGGTCGAGTTCCAATCATGATGTATAGGAGTGACCCTATTACTTGTTGGAATGACGCACGAATTTCTGGGGTCTGGTGAACCTTTATTGGGTACTGGCTGATACCCTTCAGGTAGCGGTGTGGGGACCGCTTTCGCATTCGTGAGTTTAAAACACTGCAGCACTTTATGTAGATAATCTACTTGATCAACAAGGATTTGACCCTTGGATTTAATAATGCACATGCGTAAGAACTCTTGGGTATCACCAAGGTCACGACATTCCCAGATTTTCATAAAGCATTCCTTTAGAGAACTAATGTCTGATTTGGTCTTTCCAAGGAATAGAACATCATCGACATATACTATCACTACAATGGTTTTATCTGCGTTAACAAATAAACCTGAGTCTGATAGTAAGCCTGTGCATCCTAACGTAGCCATGGATTTATCAAGCACTTTCCACCATGCTAAAGCAGCTTGTTTTAGTCCATATATGGCACACTTTAAACGCATCACTTTATTTTTCTGGTGGGGTTTTTTAAACCCTTCAGGTTGTTCCATATATAGTTCCTCATCGAGTTCACCATATAGGAAGGCTGTTTTGATGTCTAATCTGGAGATGTGCCAATCTTTTAATGCTGCAAGCGCTAACATCATCCGAACAGTCTCAAACCGTACCATGGGTGAGAATATTTCGTCATAATCAATGCCTTCAACCTGAGAGAAGCCTTTGGCTACAAGCCTGGCTTTCTTCTGGCCATCTGACTTTAAGTCAAATACCCATCAATTCTTAATAACCTTTCTGCATTTTGGCGGGTCAACTAGTTCAAAGACTTTGCATTTGCAAAGAGACTCTATGTAACGTTTCTACCAAACGTTGTTCCCACTTGGAACTCTTGATGGCCTTGAACCAATAACAGACCAACAGCAGTTGAATAACTATGGCCAAACACGAAAGATGAACCAAAGGGCAAGGGCTTCTCCTTATACTGGAAGGATACAACAGGGATCTTCAAGAGATGAGAGGACAGACCACACAAGGATCAACAAGATGAGAGGAACAGGCAAACTAGCCAACACTTCAATTGTTCTCAAGGTAGACTCAAGGTAGACTTTAAGACAACGAAGATAAGGTCTCGTCTATCAAGACAGAGCACCTTATATACACTACAGGGCTGACTCCTAAACTGAGTCCCAAACAATAACAGGTATCGTACCATATCGTAATCATCCAATCAGCCATCAGGGATAACAACCCAGGCATACAGTACATGAGGCATAAGGCCCCACTATGAGTCAGAGATAACAAAGTATATGACTCACTATCGTCCAATGATCGTCCGGCGCAACATCAGCGCATGATAAGTACAGCCATCAGGCAACATCAGAATGTTCCAATCAGAAAGAACCTAAACAGGACAGAGCCTAACCATGTTGGGAATCCCGCATCCAACTATACCCTCTCAGGAATTATATCTTGACCTGAGGCAATCGCTGTTCCCCCGTGACTTATCCTTTAGACCAGATCCATGTGGTCTGGGGGTTGCTGATCACATGACTAATCACGTGACCCAGACTGACACATTCCTAGACGAATGACATCGCCAGTATTGTTATCCACAATGAAATGGTCGTCTGTACTCAACAGTCGCGCGACCTCATATGTCTCGTCTGCATCCAATCTCAGAGACTCTTCATCTTCTTCTTCTTCAGTGAATCACACTTCCGGGGGGTCTTCAGCCTTCACAGGCAACGCAAATCATACTTTCATCGGCTTGGTGACACCACTGGCCATGACACATGATCTGCACGTGACACTCTAACTCTTCATGACACACTTTACGCCACTCCTCCTGTATATCACTTGGCATTTTTAGAATGTCCCTAAAGGTCCATTCACGAATATTGGAGGTATCGGGTGATTCCAGATCTAGCAGTGAAATTGCTTTGGCAAGCAATAGATCCAGGAATTTGCCTCCCCCTTCCTGAGCAAGGCAGGTCAGCAATTGCTGATCTACTTCATCCTCTGAGTCGTGCAAAGAGTCACTCTTAGTGCTTGGAGGGTCAGGCTCGATTTGCTCAGGAATTCCTCCTGGAATTGGCTGATCTTGGTGTGAACGCTGCCAAGAGCTACCCGGCTGGTTCGTTACCAGTTTTCTCCAAGTACAACTTCACTCAATGTCTGCTAGTGTTTTACTAGGAGGTTTATCTCCATAGACATTTTCAGGAAGAGTAGTTGTTTTCCTCAATCATCCAGATCTCCTCAGCTCAAACAGAGGAGGTACAGGATCTGGTACGGGAGGCAGAGCTTGCGGCTCGTCAGGCTGAACAGCAGCCTCAGGTTCATCTGGAACCTGATCAACCCCGTCGGGTTGTCGAGCACGTCTCCCTTTGATTAATAGCTCAGGAAGCTGTGAGTCAAGATCACCAGGAGTGGTGTCTTCAGACGCATCAATGGGTGGTTGATTAGATGGTGGTTTATTCAACTGGGTTGTTCCCCTTGTTCTACCATCTTTTGGTCCAGTAGTACAATTAGGAAATAACATTTCATCAAACAGAGCTTTGTCTGAATAGAATATGGTGTTATGATGACGCATGAAGGCATCGCCTTTCATTCCAGAAGGTCTACCTAAGTAGATCATAAGCTTGCTTTTGGGGGATAATTTGTTTATACGCTGAGCTTCTGGGATGTGCACATAAGCACTGCATCCAAACACTCTGAGATGTGAAATGTCTGGAATTTCATCATTTAATAGAAAATATGGTGTTTGCCATTTAAGGCAACTCATAGGTGTTCTATTATAACAATGTACAGCATGTAATACTGCAAATTCCCACCAAGATTGTGGTATACAAGCATCAAGTCGTATTGACTGTGCTTTGTCCATTATAGTGCACATAAAGTGTTCAGCATGCCTGTTTTGCTGTGGCGTGTGAGGTATGCTTTGTAGCACTGTAATGCCGTCATCCTTTAAAGTTTTAAGGAACACATCTGATTTGTATTCACCGCCTGCATCAGACATCCACTCTTTTATGGTAGTGTTAAATTGATTTTTAATTAACGCTAACCATTGTTTAAGCGTGGCAATAGCTGAGGCTTTGTCACGTAAGAGTAATACCCATGCATATGAAGTATAATTGTCTAAGAAGACGATAAAATACTTATATTTATGATATGACAAGATAGGGAAGCTTTTTAAATCAGAATGAACACGATTAAAAGGAGCTTTAGCCCTAGTATCAGATGGTGGAAGAGATGCTGCAGGCATTTTGCCTTGCGCACATCCTGGACAAATACCATCAGTGGTAGGAATTGTAATTCCATTGGGAAAACCCTTTGTATAATCCTTAGCATGTCTTAGAACCTCTTTGGATGGGTGTCCGAGGCGACGATGCATTAAATCGTAATCTACTTTGTAGATCAGTGGCATTTCTGCCGACTGGGCTTCTACTTCCATAGATTGCACATCTAACCAATGTAATGGATGTCCACTTAAAATGGGTTTACATTGGACAAAAGATTGTACTTTATGGTATAAGGTAATATGTTGCACGTTGCCCATTACACGCATACCTTGTTGTAAGAATGCTCCCATAGAAAGCAACCACGTTGTCATTTTAGGTATGTAAAGAACTGGATGTACTCTAGTAGTTACTAGAGTCTCATTTATATAATGCTTTAAAAGCACTGTTCCAGATCCTTCTACATAGATAGTATTAGATGCAGTTCTAACCGGTATCCGGTCAGATTCTTTCGCTGGCTCATACTCAATGAAGTCACTAATTTTATTAGTGAAGTGTGCCGAAGCTCCTGAGTCTACTAGCCACATGGAGCTTATTTTTTCTTGACACTTAGCACACTGTGTGAAGTATTGATCATGCTCACATTTCAAAACATCAAGCGTGCTGATATTCATACTGTACCATGGAGACACTACAGATGGTACATTTTTATTTTTACAACTTGGTATCCTTATACTTTTTAGTAAGAGGTCCAAGGCTGTCTGATTGTCAGCATTGTATAAGTGCTGTGTGAGAAAGGTGTACCTTTCTTCATCTGTTCCCCAATTGAGGGAAACGGTGTCCTCACTGTTCATCATTGGGTCCCAAGCTGAAAGATCAGGCTCAGGCGTTGGTGCACGAGACCCATATATCAGGTCCGCGTTCTGCATCTCTGGAGTTGTAGGCTTCAGCACCTCTCCATGCATCATGGCTTCTCCTTGCCTGCGCACGAAGTCCTGATGTTGTCTATAGACAATATCCATCAGCTCATTTGAACTACAAGCTCTGATAGTTTGTGTATGTGTAGCTTTACCATACGCATCTTTAGTATAAAGATGGTAGGTTTTACCAGAGGCAATAGCAACTTCCAGAGGAGGAAGAGAAGGATGATCGACATACCCTGCTTCGTATAGTTCATACTCCCCTGTTTCGGGAGTTGGAGCACGATTCTCTTTATCAGAGTCATGTATGTCCATTGACATATTATCAAAGACAGAGGCCAATTCTGACTCACCGTAGGTAGTTGTGTGCTCAAAGTCCTCCGTATGATTGGAAGGACCCAGCTGTGACATGTTGATATCGACTTCGGAGTCATACTCCTCATCGTGGTTCCAATTGGAACGTGTGCGAACTTCATGATTGAAATCATTGAAGCGCTGCTCAAGCATCTTCATCATTTGGATAGTCGCAGGGACTTCCAAACGCTCAGCGAGTGTAAGTGCATTGTTAACAGAGGGGTAGATGCCTGGAGTCCTAGTAGTAGGAGGGGACTGAGAGACGGTGCAGGTGGAAATAGATGAATGCCTGATATGGGCAATTGTGGATGAAGTGGGAGATGGAAGGGCGGTGACAGATGTGATGTGGGAGTGGCCTTGAGGTTGACCATGACCTTTGCCTTTGACGAACTTGCCATGTCCTGCACCTCTAGTACCGTGCTGGTTGTTAGGCCGCTGCTGGTTGGAGGGTGCGGTGGATGATGAAGGCTGCTGCTGACCACCCTGCTTGGTAAAGCGAGGGTTGTCACGCTTGCACTTCACAGCAGAGATCTTCTGGGCAGATTTCCTGCTCTTGACCCGTCCTCGGTTAGCTTCCGTCTCATAATGATTAATAACAGTTGTCCAGACATCAATCAACGAAAGTTGGTCAAGCCAGGTAGATGAGAGGATAATAGGAATGAGGTGTTCCCATTTAGATGGAAAGTTAGCCATGAGGATCATAGCTTGTAAGAGGGGGTCAAGCTCCATGTTTCGCGAGGATAGACGAAAGCCCATTTTGACTTCAGCAAGACGTCCAATGGTGGCAGCCATCTTGTCAAAGATGGCACCAGAATGCTGATTTGGATTGAACCAAACACTAATCACCTCCTTAAAGTCCTTGTAGATACTAGGGATGGAGGGGAGTGAGTAGGCATCAGCGAGGTTTCGCCAAAGGTCATCCGCATGGTCATTTATCGCAAAATTCTGCTGTATCGCAGCGGAGAGACGGAGGGTTATAGTGCCAACCGCCATCGCATTCCTGTCCTGCCATCCTTTTATGGCAGACTTGTACTCATCCACCTCTTTGGTGTACTGCTCAACTTCTTTCTTGTACAAAGCCATCTGAGCTTTGTAAGCATCCTGCTCATTCTGCGAAGCAGAAGCAGCAAGTGCTTTTGGATCCTCAGGTTGGTAGGAAGCGAAGGAGCGGAGTGAGTGCTGTTGACAAAGCCCCAAAGGCCTTGCGCCATAAGGTAGGCTTTCATCGCACATGTCCAGCTACCATAGTCTTCACTGTTGAAGACAGAGACAAAAGTGTTAAGTTGGGACGTCATAGTATCTGTGAAGGCTGATGAGACATCAGCATGCTATTCACAATACTGGTATGAGTAAAAGAGAGCCTTGGCATTAGCTATCTCCTCGTACTAGCAAGGTAGAAGCTGCCTCAAGTGCCCGTGGCCAACATCCACTGATGTCTGGATTGGCGCAATCCCTGAGGTCTTTATGCCCCGTAGGACATAATGCCAGGTTGCCAAGGGTAGCCTCGATGGTGTTGTCGACAACAGCAACCATAGTTAAACGGCTCGACAATCATCGTTGTTCGCAATGAATGCAATGGCACCCATGTAGCAGGGCCCATAACCTGTTATGCAGCAACCAGTGCAGCAAACAGTGTTACGGAGTCTCACCTTGTGAAGGTAAGGAGACTAGTAGAGAGGTTTGTAGAGTGATAGCTCAAGTGTGCGTAGAGTGAACGACTTGTATTCTTAGAGGGGCTCTACTCCCCTCTTTTATAGGAAAACTGGTCCCTATGGTCCCACCATGTCCATTACGTGATAAGTGATGAGTAAAGGTGTCCACAATATCGCGTTTTCAGTGATGCCTGATGTGAAACACCCCAGAAGTCTTCAATATCACCACGTGTGATACTGATAAGACTTGCGCCCTCCATATTGGAGTTGCGCCCACTTTGTGTGTAACGGAGTACCCTAATATGGTAATCATATGTACAATACTACTGTAATGTCGTAACTGCTATAGATAAGATACATATGTACTTATTACATTTCAACAGATGTTACTTTGAGACATAAATCATCACATATGCCATGACTATGAATGGTGTGTGGTACAATGCATATTATTGTTAAGACATATCACCTCATGTATACCATGCATCGCATGTCATACCTGAGGCATAACATGCACCACACCTCATGTATGCCATGTATCCCCTTTCACATCTGAGATACAACATGTGCAACACCTCATGTATACTATGTATTGGATGCGATACCATGCACTATGCCTCATGCAGAGCATGTGTTGCATGTTCTAAATGAGACATGACATGTGTGGCCCTCATGTATACTATGTATTACATGTCATATCACAGATATGATATGCATCAGACCTCATGCTCTGTAAAAAAGAAAGTCAGGCAAAAGTCAATAAAAGTCAGTTGACTTTTCATTGACTTTTCATCAACAGAAGTGCATTTTTTTTGACTTTGACTTGACTGAAAAGTTGATGAAAAGTCATACAGTCAATTCACCTTCCATTGACTAATTAGTCAATTTGATCCAAGAAAAGTCAAAGAAAAGTCAAGCAAAGTCAATATAAAGTCAATTGACTTTGTCATGACTGAATGCTGTTTTTTGTGACTTTTTAGTCACAAATTCAGTCAAGAAAAATCAAGAAAAGTCAGTAAAAAGTCAATGACTTTTCACTGACTTTTCTTGACTTTTTCTTGACTTAGGCCTCATGTATGACATCTGATACATGTCACATATGAGGCATGACATGCACCACACTTCATGCATGCAATGTGTTACTGTTCACATATCAAATATGACATGCACAACACTTGTGTATGTCATGTGTTACATGTCATGTACTAGGCATGGCATTCACCATGACTCATGTATGCCATGTTGCACCTCATGTGTTCAGTGTAATACATGCTATATGTGACATATCTGCCTCATTCATGTCATGTGTTAGTTGCCCTGAGCCTGATCGTCTTGGGTATGCCATGCATATTAGCATATCACATTTGCTTCTCCCTATCACAGCATTAGTATTTAACATCAGACCACTCATCACATTGTCTACATAACCATTTGCCGTCCACATCCTGACTCCTCATAACCACATTCCATATCTCACATCTCTGACATGATGAATCACCCTCTCTCTGCCAATTCCCCATCTGAGGAATCAGAAACCTCACCTCAAGGTCATCGACCTCTCCATGCAGCCTTTGAGATCACTTTACAAGATTCAGATATCCTAATGCAATATCTTGATGACTTTCAAGCTGCAAATAAGCAAGATCGACCTACAGTGGTTGACACTGTATTGGGAAGGCTATATGCAATCTGACCACCAGATCCCACTTTCAATCAGGCAGAGGCCAAAATGGTATGTTATCCCAGTTCATCACTGATCTAGCTTTGATTGAATCGTTCAGAAAGTAAAGAAGTGGTTCTATAATCACTATGAGCGGTCCAAGTGCCAGTACACCAAGTTCACTCACAAGTGGTCTGCAAGGAGTGCATTCTACCAGCTCAACCATGTGGAGGTCAAGCAGCGTGTAACAGAGGTATCAGGACATGAGCCAGGACACCCCTCATATCTAGGATCCCTCCAGGATGCTACTACCTATCTATGAAATGCACTCTCTCCCAATGACAAGGAGGAGTATGTGATCACTGCAAGTGAGTGGTCAAAGACCACCCCACCTAAGAATGTTCAATCCAGGTAAGTGACACTATCCTGATTCATATGTGTTCTAATCCTTTCCATAGAATGGCTGCATCCATTCGCAAGTGGGTGATTCAGGACTTTCAAAGTCAATTGTACAAGACATGTGGGATTCGCACCCTTGTTCTTACAGCATATGAAGGTAAAGATGGTGACCTCAAGGTTGGCCTGTGAGTCTTGCAAGCATAATCAATGTCGATGGAAAGGTGATGCCTTTCGTTATCAGTGATGATGGACACAGCACTTTCATTGGTGGTCCAAACTTCTATGAGTTCTGCCCAGACTCTGAGAATGCAGTCCTTTGGCAAGAATGGATTCAATTTGGAATCAAGTGCTTCTCAAGCAGTGAGCCATTCTTTTATTAAGATACATTGTATTCTTATCATACTTCCAGATACTCTTGAGAGTCTTCCAAAGAAGGATTGCTCAAAGACTGTCACAACTCACATTCCAATCACCTTGGATGACAATGGAAGTCCTAACCTCCCAGAGATAACTATGAATCATGGGTATAAAACTAAGTTTGTTCAGTCCATGCTGAGGGAGTATTGCACTGCTCATATCCGTGAGCGCCTGCTTCATCAGATCACCCACTCTTTGCATTACTTAATGAATCTGATTTAGGCTTCAGTACTGGAATGAAGAAACAGGTCATCCCATGGGGAGCTCTGGTGAAAGATCCATATTCCTGGATAAGTGAAGAATGCATTCCACCTGGGTTTGAGTGGAAGGACCCATCTAAAATACAGATAGGGGAGATATTCAGGCTCCTTGATCACTGGAGGGACCACCAGGATCAGTTCCTTGATCCCCTTATCTGGATGCCATCATGTCCACTTTTGCTAGATGCCCTGAGGCCTTCTAAGCACACATGCAACGTCAGGTGGAGTGCCACTCAGCAACATCAAGTATCTGATGAAGAAACCTTTCAACTTCCTTTATCTGAGGAATGTGAAGAGGGCGACAATGACTCTCCCGAGATTGAGTCAAACCTTGGGTCAAACGATGCCTCATCTCAGGAGGATGAATTGGAGGAATCAGATGAACAGTCTCAATCTGTCCATATATCTGACTGATGCAGGAAGTCAGGTATGAATCATATCTATATCAAGGTGCTACATCTAGCTCATATAGCTTATTTAGTAAGTCCTGAGAATGATGAAAGAACTCCAACTCCAGAGGACTATGATCTGAACACCCATGAATCAGGCATATCACGTTGGTTTCCATTCCCATCATTGATATGTCACTGATACATCCTCAAATACATTCAGATATTGCTGAATCATCAAGGCATCCACATGTGCAATGGAATAGAAACAAAGACATTGAGGAATATCATCTGGGGAAAGGGAAGAGGTCTGCAAGGCCTTTAGACAAGGCTGGGTGATTAGTGTACATATTGATGTTTAGATTTGAATCTGAACCATGAAGGTAGTGCAACCGACTTCACTCTGTATGTTGAGCACCATGTATCTGTTCATACATGACTGAAGGCCCTGATAAAACATCCATCTAACACCTGACAATATGTCTTGGTAACTAAATATGGCAATTTGCATAATTGGATATCATAGAAGTGTATTGAGATGTGTACATAGCCAACATCACAAGCAGACCTATGTATCATGATGTATTGTATGTCCTCAGTGCATGCAGACTTGTGCCTACCATCAATGGATATCAGCACCTCCCAGGCATACAGCAGAACCCCTGTACTTTGATATCATCATTTCAAGTCAATGATGCATTTCAAGTGGGCCGCATTTCCACCCAATGTCAGTGTATGCATGTATTCAATATGTGTATCATTGTTTCGATGTTGGCTGACCCATACATACATTCTGAGCACTCAGGATATCACCTACTATCATATATCATTGTCACCTATCAAAGAACAACAGTGGTTGACCCATCATTTCAGCCAATATTAGCTGGAGAGTATTAATGTAAGATATCACTATCTCATGGCTGTCCTAGTCCCATCAACAGTCATTCAACTCATTCCAATCAATCAAGTTTACATCCACAACCATCACATATCTTGCACATCTTCACTTCATGTCATGTATCTTCTGTAGCATCATTTGCATCTGAACTGTGGTAGACGTGTGGCTGGGTTCAAGCCAAGTATCCAACAGAGATGTGCATGAATTGTTAATAGTCATAATACTATGCAGTTATCTATTTGACTTGAAGCAATGGCCATGGGCCATCCTCCATCTATATGTGGATGCTGAACACTCCATATATCATCCAAACTCTTATATCATTGCTTCCAATTGCCTGAGCATAGTGGGCGGCCTGATGTTTCAGTCGCAGTTGGTGTTTGCATTTCCTTGATACATATTTAGTTACAGTATTGGTAGGCCCATATAGATATCTCAGATGCCTTACATATCACAGATACTCATATATCATTCCTTATAATCAAATGAGTATGGTGGGTGGCCTGCCATTTCAGCCAATATTGGCTGGGGTATCATATGTCAGGGAATGTATAGAGATGTATTCATGGTCCTCATTGTAATGAGAGTGGACCAATCAAATCCATGTCTTGGTGCATAAGCATGCTCCATCTTATTTTATACATCTCAGCGATGGATTGAGATCCATAGATAGCTATCATTGCAAGGAGGGTGGGCCACTCGAAAGCATGGCTTGGTACATAAGCATAGTCCATCTCCATCTGTAGTAGTGAGCAATGGATTGATATGTATACCTTGCCATTCCAGCAACTAGGGAATTCAACCTGAATGTATGTCTTTGCACATATGCACAAGGATTAAGATCTGTACAACAATATCATAGCAAGGAGGTCATACTACCCAAATGTATTGCTTGTTACATTAGCATATCTGAACAATGCATTGAGCTGAATAGATAGCTATCCTTCAGGTGGGGTGGACTGCTCAAAACTAAGTATTGTTATATCAGCATAGTCCATCTTATTCATATCTGCAGTCAATGAATGGATATATACCATGCGATGATTAGGAAGTAGGCCAGTCCACCAGGAAGTATGTCTTTGTACATTAACACACCTGAACAATGCATTGACATTACACAACTATCACAGCTAGAAGGGTGGTCCACCCAATAGTATGTCTTTCATACATTTGCATAGTCCATTCCACTCTATTTATGTTTGCAAAGCATCAAGGTGTATATGTCATAACAAGGAGTGTAGTGTTATCACCTAACGCTTAGTCTGACTTGGACTTCGTGAGTGTGGCACCACTTAGTCAACGATAAGAACAGGTGATGTAGCTTGTCACTCAGCCTCTAGGTCACTCAGGGACACTAGGGTAGTCAAAGACTAATCTTTCAGTCGAAAGACTGGACACAGATGAAAAGACAGGATGAGAGAGATGAAGATGTTGCAAATGCGAATGAGATGGTGATGATTCAAGAAGACCAAGCTGGAGAGTCTTGGTCTTAGCTACACAACTTATATACAGTTACACGCTGGCTTTAAAGCGCAGCTGGAATATGAAACCCTAATACAGTGATACTAGTATCGAGTCATCAAGGCAATCATGTGAGATCTAATAATACCTGAAACACCGGATAACCCAAACACCGGTGACGTGTAAGTGTCCATGACTAATGGGAGCTTACTATCGTAGTCATAACCGTATAGTAAGCATTCCGAAACTCCGAGACCACGTCATTCTGCTGATTCATTAGTCTGAGTGTAACGATTGGGAATTCCTTCATACTTACTCAGGCTGTGCAGACGATGACTGATACGTGACTGATGGATTACTGTACAATTACTGAGCATACATGTACGATGACGCAGTAGCAGTGTAGTCTTGGTAATAGTGGCGGTCTCGCTGACAAAGGCGGACTGCAACTAGAGTACTATATAAGGAAGCTATCGACTGTTGTGGTCAATAGCTTGGATTTCTTTTACCATTCTCATCTCGGTATTCAAGTCGTGATTTGTCTCTCTCTCTCTCGTCCGTCTGGACCGCGATTCAATCAAGCATCAACGAACTCCACCTTCGTGCGTTGAGACGAAACTCAGCCTTCGTGCTAGAGATAAAGTGTCGCTAAGTCACCGCGTTTGCCCTACGTTGCCTAAGTCAGGCTCACGTGCCGCTCGCACGTAACATTAAATCCAAGCTCTTCAAACAAAATCAAACACCGTGGCAACCGTCAACACCAAAGACAGCTGGGACTTCCAACCCTACCACATCAACTCAAGAGAACGGGACGCACCCACCCGTTACCTTGTAGGATGAGTAAGGTGGCGACACGTACCGGACACCAGAAGAGCCAGCGAAAACAACACAGGATACTACGCAGAAGCAGCTACCTCGCAAAGGTATCACCCCGTAGTCTTTAACCAAGTGCGCTGTTGCTGGGTAGAACTCAGGTGGAGCAACACCAACAACTATTTTGAAGCAACACAACCAGCGGCCGACGACCTACACATTAACATCCCACTCACGGAAGCACGACCAATCGATCAACAAGGACCCATAGACGGTCAAGAAGATCAGAATCTCGACTCAGAACCACCAAGGGCCGAGTTTCAACTACGAACAAGCACCCCAGTTCCATCAAGCCATACCAGTGAATGATCGCCAACCCCACGAAGCGAGGAGGTAGCAGAACCCGAAGAAATCGCAGTACACTCACCAGACGTAGACGCAATCACCGCGTGAACAGCGGAGCTACATATCCCCAAACCAATCAGGGAAATACCATTCAGCTACATGACTACCCAAACAGAAGTATCGCCACCCCAACTTGTCATCAACAAACAGACAGGTCACGTCCAACAAATACAACCAGAAGACATGGAAGCCGTTAACCGAGCAATGGGACCAGATGTCCCCGATGTGCCAAGCATCCCCGAAGGAACTGAAATGTTCTACGAGTTCAGGCTCAACCAAAACAGAATACCATCACCTGACAACAGGCCATTCCCGCCTAGAGAAGGACCACCAGGAGGAGGACCACCCAATGGTGGTTGGCCGCAAGGAGGAGGAGGAGGAGGACCACCAGGAGGGGGACCACCCCCAGGAGGACCACCTCCAGGAAGGCCACCAGCAGGACCAGCGATAGCCAACCAACAAGGAAGCGACAAATTCATCGGCAATCCACCACCAACATTCACAGGAAACAGATCTCAAGCGGAAGCATTCATCCTGCAATGGGAAGTATACGCAGGAGTCAACACAAACCATTCAGCCATGAGGAACAAATACCAAAAAGCTATGTTGTTTCTCACATACATACAAGGAAATGCGGTTAACCAATGGGTAATGTCCGCAAGCGAATGGCTCGTCAATGAAGTGGCCACGGGAACCGATCAATTCAACAATAGGCTATGGGAGAACCTGCTCAATGCCTTCCAAAGACAGTTCGGCGACGTTCTTAGCAAAGAACGAGCCCAAGCCCAGCTCGACGCTGGAATACACATGAAGGACGGAAGAATCGATGATTACATCGCGCAATTCGAACAGCTGGTTCGACATGCAGGATACAACATTAATGCCGAACAAACAATCAAGTACTTCACAAAAGGACTACCACGGGCATTATATGAAACCATGTACCAACACGACGACCCCCGAAACTACGAAGAGTGGAGAGATTCTGCCCTGAAAAGGCAGCAGAAGTGGATCCACATGCAAACGGTTAGAGGCAACCTGGATGCCTTCAAACCGGGACGGGCTTCAGGAGGAGCATTAGCTAAGTTGCTCGCACCACTCCAGAATGACGACCGAATGGACACCTCCGCAGATCGTGTGCGTGGACGGATAGCCGGAGCCGAGGATATCCTCAATGACAAGTACACACAAAATAGACCACCACAGCCACCATTCGCACCACGAGGAGGATTCCTCCAACGACAACGAGAATTCAAACGCGACCACAGCCAAACGCAGTGCTACAACTGCCAGAAGATGGGTCACATCAGTCGCGACTGCAGGCAACCCAGGAGACGCCGTGACATACAAACACGCACCACCGAGACCGTGCCAACTAAAGAAGAAAAGGCGGCGGAATGGCTACGAGGGGTCGCAGGAGATGACGAAGAAGTAAAAGACCTAGTCCTACAGCAATTGATGGGACAGGATTTTGGAAATGCCTGAACCTGGCGGCCTGGGTGAGGGCAATACGTTGTAACTCTGTGTACATTATGCACTACCGTTCTATGCGAGTACCAGTGTCAATTTGTGCAAGTTATAACATGGCCGACATCAAAGCATTAGTGGACTCCGGAGCCACTGACAACTTCATCCATCCGAATTTCGTCAAAAGGATGGGATTAGGACAACGGGCATTAGATAAGCCCAAAAATATCTACAACATCGACGATACCACTAATAAAGCGGGACAGATCACACACTACCTCATGCTCAATGTGGAAACAGGAGGAACAAGAAAAGAAATGAGATTCCTCATCACTGATATCGGAAAAGAAGACGTCCTACTAGGATATCCATGGCTCGCCACCTACGAACCAAGGTTCAGCTGGCGCCACGCCACTATAGATGAGAAACAACTCCCTATAGTGCTGCGGTCAATTAACCCGAATGACAGGAAAGCCGTATTAGCAAGGCTACTGACCGAAGAAAAAGAAGACGCACGGGTGTCACGAATGTTCACAACTGAAACGAAAGAACAAATCTTGACGACCTTAAATGAACAAGTATATGGAAGAAGATCAGTGGTAGAGCTCACAGTGGATGCTAAGCAATACACCACGGAGGTCAAAATACCGACGGAATACCAACGCTTCACAAAGGTATTCAACGAGGAAGAGTCAAAGAGGTTCCCACCATAAAGAAGTTGCGATCATGCAATAGACTTCAAAAAGGGAACACCAGAAGTAATTGACTGCAAAGTATACCCCATGACCAGGGTAGAAGATGCAGCGTTGGATGACTTTATCGATGAACAAGTTGAAAAGGGATACATCTGCCCCTCAAAATCTCTGTACACATCATCATTCTTCTTCATTAAAAAGAAGGACGGAAAGCTATGACCCGTACAGGACTACAGACGAATAAACGAATGGACAATAAGGAATCAATACCCACTCCCTCTCATCGATGATCTCATCCGAGATCTTGGGGGGGCTCAAATATTCAGCAAACTAGACGTTCGACAGGGGTATAATAACATACGAATCAAGGAAGGGGACGAACACAAAGCCGTGTTTAAAACATGCCATGGACTTTTCGAACCAACTGTCATGTACTTTGGACTGTGTAACTCACCAGCAACCTTCCAAAGCTTCATGAACGAAATATACCGACCAACGATAGCAAAGCACGAACCCAACGGAATGACCATTCGGGTCTACGTGGACGACATCGCGATAGCCACAAAACGTCAACCAAACGCACTTGAACAACATCAAAAGGCGGTCTGCGATGTCCTGGAAGTCACTCAAAAACACAACCTCTTCTTCAAACCAGAAAAATGTGTATTCAACGCCTCCAGTATTGATTACCTGGGGGTAATCCTTGAAGAGGGGGTAACACGTATGGATCCCATCAAAGTTTCGGGAGTTCGCGACTGGACATCACCCTCATCAGTTAAGGATGTACGATCTTTCCTCGGTTTTTGCAACTTTTACCGGCAGTTCATCAGAGGCTTCGCAAACATTGCCAAACCACTGAATGAACTAACACGAAAAGACGAACCATGGCAATGGACGACACGACACCAGATGGCATTCGATACACTCAAACAACGGGTCACCACAGAACCCATACTAGCACACGCGGATCAAACACAGCAATTCGACTTAGAAGTAGACGCATCAGGATTCGCAGTAGGTGCAGTATTACTACAGAAGAAACTGGATGGAAAGCGACACCCCATGGGGTACTATTCGGCAACACTTAACGCTGCCAAACGCAACTACGACATCTACAACCTAGAATTATTGGCAATTGTGAAAGCGCTACGAAACTGGCGACACCTATTGGCAGGATCCCCACATAAAGTACACATATTCTCGGACCATCTCAACCTTCGGTACTGGCGAGATCCCCAGAAAATCAGCCGACAAATTGCTAGAGAAGTCCTGGAACTAGCAGAATACAATTTCGAAATACATCACGTCAAGGGAACTGCAAATGGCCGAGCTGATGCCCTCTCACGACGCACCGACTACGACCAAGGAGAAAAGGACAACAAGAATGTTACAGTCCTACCAAATAAATTATTTGTACGAACCACCACAACCAAACCACAACAGGACGAACAACAGATACACAAGTGGGTCGATCCTCACAAATTGACAAAAGCAGATGGACTGTGGTGGTACCACGGACAAAGACTAGTCGTCACAGGAACAACAGAAGAAATTAGAGAAGTAATCTCCACACATCACGACCCCCCTATTCACAGACATCCAGGAATAAACTGAACAACCCAGATGGTGGAGCGCCACTACTGGTGGCCCACAATGAAACAAGATATTGCTGAATACATGTGAGGATGTGCCGAGTGCCAGTGATGCAAGGTCAACACACAGAGGTCAAAAGCGCCGCTACAACCAATATTTCCGAAACCCGAAGCAACACCATTTGAAGTAGTGGCGCTAGACTTCATCACCAAACTCCCGACATCAAGGGAGTACGATTCAATACTCACAGTCACTGACCACGACTGCTCAAAGGCATCAATATTCATACCTTGCAAAGAGGAAATCTCAGGAGAAGAAACCGCAGCCCTATATGCCAAACACGTGGTGGCACGATTTGGCCTACCGACCAAACTGATTAGCGATCGAGACCCTCAATTCGCATCCAAATTCACAAGAGAACTATGTTGAATTCTAGGAATACAACAGAACATTTCAACTGCCTACCACCCACGGACGGACGGACAATCTGAGCGAACAGACCAATGGCTGGAACAGTATCTCAGGTTCTGGGCCAACGAAAGGCAGAATAATTGGGCCGAGCACCTCGCACTAGCTGAGTTCGTGCATAACAATTGGGTTAATGAATCCACACGCGAAACCCCATTTAGGTTACTGATGGGATATCACCCACACACTAATTGGACGGATAAAAGATCACCCATACCACAAGTCATGACCAGGCTAGAACAATTGAAAGAGATAAGGAATCAGGCACACGAACAAATGCGCCGCGCACAACAGTCATGGATCAAACATCGGGACTTTCCCAAATATCAAATAGGAGACAGGGTCTGGCTCGAGGGACGTCATCTGCGAACCCATCAACCAACCACAAAACTTGCGCCCAGGCGACACGGACCATTCAGGATTGTCCAGGTGATGTCTCCTGTCAATTACCGACTCAAACTTCCCACGCAGTGGAGCATCCACGACGTCTTTCACACAGACCTTCTGACACCTTACAAAGAAACACTGATTCATGGCACAAACTATCAGCGCCCACCACCAGAATTGGTAGAAGACGTGGAAGAATACAAGGTCGAAAAGGTATTAGACTCGAGAAGACATGGACGAGGGTGCAAACTCCAATACCTCATCAAGTGGAAGGGTTACTCAGACTCGGATAACCAGTGGGTCCCGTGGGATGACGTCCATGCGGAAGAAGAGATAAGGAAGTTCAAACAATCCAATCCAAAAGCCGAAATCCACATAAAAATGGCTATAACAGAACGACCTATATTCTCAACCCCCACAACAATGTCTCATGTCCCACTCACCGTTATCACCATTGACGAGCTCCCCTATGTCAACACCCTCACCACCTACGACACCTCCAACAACGTGGACGACCCTTTCTGCTCAGCAATCGAGCAGGTCAGAGCCGTCGCCGAACAAGACCGAGACGAGCGTGAACAACAAGAGCGAGACCTGGCCGAGGCTTGCAGGCGATTCCCCACACACGCTAGCGGAAGAGTGGAGGCAGATGAGGAGGGATTATGGGCTATTGAAGGAGGTAGTGACCTCCTGGCGTCTGGACCAAGTGACGAAGATGACGGTGACGGAGAGACGGATGAGGATACAGCGGCTGACGAGGCAAGTATCCTCCAGCCCTCCACCGCCTTCATGTCCACCACCGCTGTCGATCACTACGACAGTGACGAGTCCTCTGATGGCTCCTACCATGACGCCCACGTCATCTGCACCCGATGCGACAATCCCCAGAGCTATTGCCACTGCGCACCCTTGCGCATTCCCCCACGAGACGAAGAAGAAGACGACGACATTACCGAAGAAACCGTGGATGACGAAGGACGAGCACCGCCAGTTGCTGTCATCTACGGACCGACTGCGGAGGCCGGTTATGAAGCACGAGGACTGCCACCATATCGGGAGGCACGCAATCCCTCACCCATCACTACGTGCCGAGCGAATGCGCCGAGGCGCCCTATCCGTACCCTATCGCCTACCCCAGTGGGTTCGTCCTCAACAACGGGATGAACTGGGTACTGATGGTAATCGAGCATGAGGGTCGACGCATCCCTGCCAGGTATGTACGGGTGAGGATGCTCGACAACCCCGAGGTATTCGGCACCATGGGGCGACTCTCGCCCATCTACCGCAGAGATATCCACGCCGAGCCATGCAGGGACATGGGGCCCGCAGCTGAGTATTCTCGCGATGACTTGCAGTACCTCTGCGCTGACTTTCGGGGACGGCGGCAGGTAGACGAAGCCCTTGCTAGGCTGGGGGATATTTCCCTTGCCGCCGAAGTGAGGCGCTACCGCGCGTCCCAGGAAGTCATACAAGAGCTGGAGGCAGCGATCAAAAAGCTCGAAGATGACATCTTCGTGCACGTTGATCGCGCGTGACACTCGGCGAAGCGGTTGGGGAGGGCGCACGCCATTCTGAGGATACGAGACGAGCACGAGACAGACGTTGGACTGACTACAGTGCCCAATTGGGTTGTGGAGCGAGGGCGCTCACCCTTGTGAAGGGGGTGATGTAACGATTGGGAATTCCTTCATACTTACTCAGGCTGTGCAGATGATGACTGATACGTGACTGATGGATTACTGTACGATTACTGAGCATACGTGTACGATGACACAGTAGCAGTGTAGTCTTGGTAATAGTGGCGGTCTCGCTGACAAAGGCGGACTGCAACTAGAGTACTATATAAGGAAGCTATCGACTGTTGTGGTCAATAGCTTGGATTTCTTTTACCATTCTCATCTCGGTATTCAAGTCGTGATTTGTCTCTCTCTCTCTCGTCCGTCTGGACCGCGATTCAATCAAGCATCAACGAACTCCGCCTTCGTGCGTTGAGACGAAACTCAGCCTTCGTGCTAGAGATAAAGTGTCACTAAGTCACCGCATTTGCCCTACGTTGCCTAAGTCAGGCTCACGTGCCGCTCACACGTAACACTGAGCAATGTCAAACGTGACATTACCCCCTTTTCAGGTTGAATGACCACATTCGAAAACCCAGGGGATAATGGGGGCTCCACGACATACTGTAACTTCCTTGTCCATGATCCTTTGTAAAGCATTAGCATCCTCCAACCTCCTTGTACTCTTGTGGATCTCGTTGCCCACAACATATTGATCATTCTTGAGTGCCTTTATTTTCTCGGCAATATCGGTGTATCGTTGTGCTGATGAATGATAACGTTGTACCTCTGCCCACAGCAATCGATCAGGGATTTCAGCCATAGCAAGGTCAACCCCATGGCAATCACCATAATCCTGGTGCAGGTAGTGCAGTTGGTCATGCATGTACGTGCGACGATGGTTGTTGGCATCGAAATCGGCAGCAGCATGAAGCTCACCATGTTGAATCTCGCCTCCTTTCTCCATACAACCATAGACAATGGGATTGTTGCCAGGCATAATGTGAACATACTTGGCAATGATGCACTTCCCTCCAATGCGTAAGTGGAATGGGACAAACCAGGGCAGAATGTTCAGTTCAAATCCATCGGGGCGATGGACTTGTCATGAGCCTGTTGCTTCTTGATCGTGTCAGCACTTCCCCTGTAGTCCGGGAAAGCAGATCCTTCTTTTGCTGCTCCCACACCCACTCTACGCCCTTGTTGAGTTTTCTTCACACCAAGTGGTACCCTTTCATCGTCCATTGTCAATACTTGATTGGGATCTTTGTTTTCTTTGTCAGATCCCTCTTCTTCTTCTCACTGATGGATGGTGGCGCAGATGTGAACACCCCACGAGGTTGCAGGGTCGAGGATGGAACATGTTGGTGGTGGCACATTAATATATTGAGGTGTTGGCGGTGGAGGGATGAAGACAGGGTCGTCATTACATGTGCACTGATCGACTGGTCTTCCATAGTCGTAGTGGATGTCGGAGCTAGGGTGACCTGGACATGACAGGGTGGTTTGCTTACAAGATCCACAAACTTGGACCACGTCACTGATGTCCGAGATGCTTGGCACTTTGACAAGTGTTTGTGGAACAAGGAACTCCTGGCGTTCAGGAGTTGCTCCTGTCTCCACTTCCGATGAGTGATCCTCCAGTCCACCAGCATCATATCCGAGTACATCAGGGGTTTTGGGGATGACATCTCCAGGAGTGACAAGATGGAAGGCAGCGGCGATGTCTGCAGCAGTGGGTTCATTGTTGACAATGAGGGAAGAGGCGATGACATTGTCAAGAGAAGAGATGGTAGACATAGAGGTTCAAAGGAAGAACTGATGAGCATCCTCACTGGAATGAAGGGCTTTTATACGTGAAGTGATCGGAGATTGAAGTTGTTGAAACTCAGCTAGAATGGCCAGAGCATGGACGTCAGTGGCGTTGACCCACTAGTTCTCCGAGTCCAAATACCCCTTCCATTTGACAAGATATTGTTTGCGCCGTCCCCTGCCGAAATGCCATTGGTCCAGAATCTTCTCTACTTTGTATTCTTCCTCTCGATCAATTAATTCAGGGGTGGTCTTGAGAAATTTGGACCATGAAAGGAAGTTTCTCGATAGGGGGTGAGAAGATTGATGTGGAACATGTCATGAATGCTCCACTGCATGGGAAGTTCCAGTCTATAATTAATGGAGGACATCACCTGGACGACTTTAAATGGTCCGTGTCACTTGGGTGCAAGCTTGGTGCTCGGTTGATGAGTCCTCAGGTGCCGTCCTTTTAACCATACTAGGTCTCCTTTCTTAAACTTGGGCATATCTTTGTGTTTCACCCATGACTTCTGTGCCTTGATTATTTGTTGTTGCACGTGTTCCCTTGCCTGTTTGAGTTGATCCAGGCGCAATGCTACTTGGGGAATCAGACTTGGGGTGGATTTCCAGTCAGTTTGCTGATGGTGTCCCATTAGAAGGAAGAATGGAGACTGCCCTGTTGTCTTGTTGGGCCAATTGTTGTGTGTGAATTCTGCTATCAGGAGATAGAGGACCCAGTTATCTTGCCGCTCATTTACCCAGAAACGAAGATATTGTTCCAGCCATTGATTCATCCATTCTGATTGGCCATCTGTCCGGGGATGATACGCCATTGATATGTTTTGTGTGATTCCCAGTTGTTTGCAGAGTTTGTGGGTGAACTTTGATGTGAATCTAGGATCTCGATCGCTAATAATTTTAGTGGGTAGTCCATGTCGGTTAAATACATGTGTAAGGTATAGTGTAGCAGTCTCTTCTGCGTTGATCTGTTCATGGCATGGAATAAAAATAGATGCTTTGGTGCAATCACGATCCGTGATAGTAAGAATAGAATCATATCCCTGTGATTTGGGCAATTTAGTGATGAAATCTAATGTGATTGTTTCAAATGGCATAGCTTTGGGTTTAGGGAAAATTGGTTGTAGTGCTGCTCGTATAAGATGGGAATTGATCTTGTGTCGTTGACATTCCACACACCCTTGTATGTAAGCTGTGACATCTTGTCGCAGTGTTGGCCACCAGTAATGTTGTTCCACAAGTTTAATGGTCTTGTTGATACCTGGGTGACCATATGCTGGGGGATTATGATGAGCTTCTGCAATCATCCTTCGCTCTGGACTTCCCTTGGTCACTATCCATTTTCCGTCTTTATACCATATACCGTGGATTTGTTTTAGTTGATGTGGATCTACCCATGTTCTTATGATGTCTTTGTCCTGTGCATCACTGGGGTTGACCGGGGTCATTTGTTCAACCATAAAAATGCCCTCTGGATGATTAGGCATTCCTGTGCATTGAGTGGTAGTAGTTCTTGCAAATACGTGTTCTGAAAGTATGACAACATTTTCATTATCCTTTTCCCCTTGATCGTAGTCTGGTCGTCTTGACAGGGCATCCACATGTCCATTTGCCAATCCTTTGATATGGTGAATTTCAAGATTGTATTTGGATAATTCCAATACTTCCCTTGCAACTCTCCTACTAATCTTCTGGGGTTCTCTCCAGTAGCATAGGTTCATGTGATCCGAGAATACCTTGATTTTGTGAGGGGATCCTGCAAGTAATGACCTTCAGTGTCGTAGTGCTTTGACGATCGCCAACAATTCCAAATCGTAGATATCATAATTTCATTCTGTGGCAATCACTGTTGCCAAATAATATCCTATTGGATGTCTTTTGCCGTCAGATTTTCTTTGAAGAAGTACTGCTCCCACTGCAAATCCTGATGCATCTACTTCTAATTTGAATGGTTCATGTAGTTCGGGGTGTGCTAGTACAGGTTCGCTTGTGACATGTTGTTTGAGAAGTTCAAAGGTGTGTTGTTGTTGCAGTCCCCACACCCAATCGGCCATTTTTTTGGTGAGTTCATTGAGTGGTTTGGCAATAGATGCGAATCCTTTGATAAAAAGGTGATAAAAGTTGCAAAAGCCCAAAAATGATTGTACATCCTTAACTTTAGTCAGTACTGGCCAGTCTCTGATGCCCAAAATTTTGACAGGGTCCATGCATGTTACCCCCTTTTCAAGGATTACCCCCAGGTAATCAAGGGATGGTGCATGGAAAGTGCATTTCTCAGGTTTGAAATAGAGGTCGTATTTTTTCGCTACCTGAAAAACATCTTTGACAGCATTGATGTGGTCTGTCAAATTAGTTTTCGTGGTGATACTGATGTCGTCCATATATACTCATATGACCATTCCCAATTGTTCATGTTTTATGATGATGTCTCTGTAGATGGCATTCATCATGGTTTGGAATGTAGCTGGTGAATTAGTTAGTCCAAAGAACATGACCATTGGCTTGAAAAGTCCATAGGGGGTTTTGAATGCTGCCTTGTGTTCATCTCCTTCTTTGATGTGAATATTGTTGTATCCCCATCATACATCAAGTTTGGTATAAATATGAGCACCGCTCAGGTCTTTGATAAGGGTTTGAATAAGGGGGAGTGGATAATTGTTGCGGATCATGACTTGATTGATACGTCGGTAATCCTGTACCAGGCATAGTTTCCCATCCTTCTTTTTAACGAAGAAGAATGGGGATGCGTACTGCGATTTAGAAGGTCTAATGTATCCTTTTTGAAGTTGTTTGGTGATGAATTTTCACACTTCCAGGTCCTCTGCTAGCGATAGATCGTAGATAGAGCAATTAATGTGTTCTGGCGCGTCTTTTTTGAACTCTATCATGTGATCCCATTCATGTGATGGCGGGAATCTTTGAGACTCTTCCTCACTGAAAACCTTTTTGAATGCTTCATATTCTGGTGGTATTTCTGCTACCTTTTGGGGCCCTGTGGCAATAGCCATTTCAGTAGCTGCTCCTTTGATGGAGCATTGAGACTGTAATGTAGCAACAATATTATCTTTCTCCGTTTCCAATAATAGATGTGCTATTATGTCCTTGTTGATACGTGGATTGATGGATTTGATGACAATTGGGAGAACTTTTTCGTCGATGGTTCCGTGTTTCCAACTGAACTTTGGTTAGAATGCACTGAGCCAGGGATATCCTAGTAGGACATCTTCTTTTCCTATATCCTTGATGAGGAATCGAACGTCCTTGGTGAGTCTGTTGGTGAGTATTTGTAGGTCCACATAATGAGTAATTAGCCCCCCTTTATTGGTAGTGTCATCGATATTAAATATCTTGCAGGGTTGTACCAGAGAAGTCTTTCCTAACCCCATTTGTTTAACGAATTTTTCGTGTATGAAATTATTGGTGGCTCCTGAATCCACCAATGCACGTATGTCGGCCTTGTTGTAACTGGTTCGAATGGATACTGGAATTTGCATAGAATGGAAGTGAGTTATGTATACAGCATTACAACATAATGCCCTCACCCAGGCCGTCGGGTTCAGGCATCCCCAAAATCCTTTCCCATCAACTCCTGCATTGCCATGGTTTTGAATTCTTCAGTTTCATTTGCTGCCATGCACAACCAATCGTCCTTTCGCTGGGTAGTGGATTGTTCGTCAGCTACCATTTGGGCAATATGGAGGTCTTCTCCTGCATCGGTGTGATCGTCTACTACCTCCATTTGATGAGCATTGCTGCGAGGTTGTCTCAGCTGCTGACAATTGCGACTGAGGTGTCCTTTCTTTTGACAGTTATAACAGACTACTTCCCTTAAGTCTGGCCCCCTTCTTCATTGCAAAAATCCTTCTTGTGGTTTGAATGGAGGACTATTGTAAGACCTTGGTTGGGCCAGCACTTCTTCTGCATTAGCAAGTCTTCCCCTGGCCCTGGTCCTATCAGCTGATGTATCCATAGCATCTGGATGTCTTTGGAATGATCTCCACAATGGTGGTCGGTTTGGAGGTGCTCTATATGTATTAAAGCAAGGTACTGGTGCTTTGTACTGGTTGAAGTTGTTTTTCATGTGGACATATTGTCCTTGTTGTTCGATGGCAGCCATCTTCCATCCTTCATAATCAACTGGTTTGTCAAATTGGAAGACGGTTTCATAGAGTTGGCGAGGGAGTCCTCTCCCAAACAGGTCCAGAACCAAGGGTTGGTCTATATCATACCCAGCATTGCATACCAACTGCTCAAATTTGGCAATGTATGCATCAATATCCTCTCTTCCCATTTTAATTCCTCTCTGGAGTTCCACTTGAGCTCTTTCCTTCTTCAGAGTGTCTGAATATTGTCGGGCGAACCCCATCAACATGTTGTTCCATAGATATGGATTAGTGGTAGGGGTGTTATTGACTTGGATTTGCATTCACAACCAAGCAATCATGGATCCTACCCATTCGGTTACTGCCGACCCTTGAATATAGGTGAGGAACAACATAGCTTTCTGATATGGGTTGCGCATAATAGGATGCGCCTCATTGATGCCTTCATATAAATTCCACTGTAATAAGAATTCTTCCGCTTTCTCCTTATTTCCATTGAAAATTGCAGGGGGGTTTCCGCAGACCTTCGTATGATTGTGTTGGGGTGCGGCTCCTTGAGGTACAGGTGGTGGATTTGACGGTATATCACCCAGTGGTCCTCCTCCTGGCGGTCCTCCTCCTGGACTCTTCTGTAAGGCTCAAAATGCCATAATGTCTGCTTGTGACATAGGTACATTGGTGATTGGATGCATAATGGTAGTCTGTGTCGTGGTGTGAGTGGCCATAACTTCTGGTGCTGAAATGCAAAGGGACTCAGTTAAAGTGTCCAATTGGGCTGGTGCTTCCTGTACTTGAATGATCGATGCCTGACTATGTTCAGATAGTGCAGGACTGGCTGACGGAGCTGGGGTCTGTGGGGTGGAATACGAGGGGTTTAATGCTCTCAGTTTGTGCCTAGTTAGTTCGTCCAATGGTATTCCGAGTTCTAGCTCTTCCCAAGTGGGGCAGCATCCTTCCCACTTTTCTTCTTGTTCATTCCAACAGATTACTACCCAGCAGAGATGTTCCTCGTCAAATTCGATGCCAAATACAGCTTTGTCTTGCGATCTTGTGTGTGGTACCCAGTGGTACCAGTTGTGTGATGGAAGTAGTAAGTAGCACTTTTCTTGAATCGTTCGGGTACAGTTTCTAATCCTCTTTGATTGTACCACAGATGTTCTTCTTGGAATTCCCAGTGGTTGTGAGTTGTAAGTGGAATCGCCACAATGATAGCTTGGTCTTAATGTAGCGTTATCACCTAACGCTTAGTCTGACTTGAACTTCGTGAGTGTGGCACCACTTAGTCAACGATAAGAACAGGTGATGTAGCTTGTCACTCAGCCTCTAGGTCACTCAGGGACACTAGGGTAGTCAAAGACTAATCCTTCAGTCAAAAGACTGGACACAGATGAAAAGACAAGAAGAGAGAGATGAAGATGTTGCAAATGCGAATGAGATGGTGATGATTCAAGAAGACCAAGCTGGAGAGCCTTGGTCTTAGCTACACAACTTATATACAGTTACACGCTGGCTTTAAAGCGCAGCTGGAATACAAAACCCTAATACAGTGATACTAGTATCGAGTCATCAAGACAATCATGTGAGATCTAATGTTACGTGCGAGCTGCACGTGAGCCTGACTTAGGCGACGTAAAGGTGAACGCGGTGACTTAGCAAATCCTTGTCTCTAGCACGAAGGCAGAGTGTCGTCTCAACGCGCGAAGGCGGAGTTCGTTTTGATGACTAATGACGCGCGGCCCCGAAGGACAAGAGAGGGCGAGAGAAACCACGACTTGGATAATGAGACGAGAGTGGTACAAGAAATCCAAGCTATCGACCACAACAGTCGATAGCTTCCTTATAACACTGCTTTGCAGTCCACCTTCGTCAGCGAGACTGCCACTACTACTAGTCTGCTAGGTAATCATCCACGGTTGATCAGTCATTGTATAGTAAGGCCATCAGTCATCGTACAGTAAACCATCAGTCAGCGTTACAACAGTGCCATCAGTCATCGTACCGTAATAGTCCGTTTTGCCATGTCCCCTAAGTTATGGCTTAGGTCAGATACTTACTATGACCTGGGACGTTACATCACCCCCTTCACAAGGGTGAGCGCCCACACTCGACTACCCAATTGGTGACCATTGTTAGTCCGACGTCTGTCTCATGTTCGTCCCGAACCCTCCTGAGTGCATGTGCCCATCCCAGCCTTGTCGCCGAATGCCGTGCTCGGTCGACATGGACGTATATGTCGTCCTCGAGCTTCTTGATGGCCACCTCAAGCTCCTCAATGACCTCCATGGATGCGCAGTAGCGCCTTACTTCGGCCTGGAGGGATATGTCCCCCAGCCTAGCGAGGGCTTCGTCCACCTGGCGCTTTCCACAGAAGTCAGCTCGGAAGTACTGGAGCTCGTCTCTGGAATACTCAGCGGCGGGGCCCATATCCCTACAGGGTTCAGCGTGGATGTCGGCCTGATAGATGGGCGAGTAATGCCCCATCGTGCCAAACACCTCTGGGTTATCGAGCATCCGAACCTGCACATACTTCGCAGGGATGCGTCTTCCGTCGTGTTCGATGACCATTGGCACCCAATTCATCCCGTTGTTGAGGATGAATCCGCCTGGAGTAGGCGATATGGCACGGAGAGGGATCCGCGTCACATGCGCTCGGCGCGTAGCGAGGGGCGATGGGTCCCGCTCCTCCCTATAGGGGGGTAGTCCCCAAGCATCGCAGCCCGCTTCGGCCGTTGGTCCGTAGATAACAGTAGTTGCAGATGATCAGGGCGCCTCATCACTGGCTTCGCTGGTAAGGGTGCGGACTTGGAAAGGAATAGGGACGGGAGCGCAGTGGCAGTAGTTTGGTGGGTTGTCGCATTCGATGCAGACAACTTGGGCAGCGTGGTAGGACTCATCACTGTCGTCATCTTTGTCTTCGCTGTCACTGTCGTAGTGATCGACAGCGGTGGTCGAGGTGTTGGCGGTGGAGGGCTGGTGGACACTTGCCTCATCAGCAACCGTATCCTCATCCATCTCTCCGCTGCCGTCCTCTTCACTACCTGATCCTGTTTCCATGCTGTCATCACCTCCTTCAAGAGGCTGTACTCCTCCCTCATCTTCCTCCACTCGGCCGCTTGCGGGTGTGGGGAATCGCCTGCGAGCCTCGGCCAGGTCTCGGGCGGCTTGATCGTTGATCGCTGTGGTCCTAACATGCTCGATTGCTGAGCAGAAAGGGTCGTCGACGTTGTTCGTGGTGTTGTAGGTGGTGAGGGTGTTGACATTGGGGATTTCATCAATGTGGACAGTGGTGAGAGGGACATAGGACATGTTATGAGTGGATTGAGGGGATGGAAGTATAAGCGGTCCTGTTGAGGCTGCTTTTATGTGAGTCTCGGCGGTGGGGTTAGATTGTTTGAACTTCCTTATCTCCTCGTCCGCGTGCATGTCGTCCCATGGGACCCACTGGTTATCCGAGTCGGTGTAGCCTTTCCACTTGATCAGGTACTGCAGTTTGCGCCCGCGTCTATGCCTTCTCGAATCTAGTACTTTTTCAACCTCATATTCTTCCATGTCTCCTACCAGTTCTGGTGGTGGGCGTTGATAGTTTACGCCATGAGTCAGCGTTTCTTTGTAAGGGGTAAGGAGATCTGTGTGGAAACATCATGGATGCTCCACTGCGTGGGAAGCTCGAGTCGATAGTTGACAGGAGACATCACCTGGATGACCCGAAATGGTCCGTGCCTCCTGGGCGCAAGCTTCGTGGTTGGTTGGTTAGTTCATAGGTGGCGTCCATCAAGCCAGACCCTGTCTCCTATCTGATATTTGGGGGTGTCACGATGTTTGATCCATGACTGTTGCGCGCGTCGCATGTGGTCCTGTGCCTGATTCCTTATCTCTTTCAATTGTTCTAGTCATTTGCCAACTCTCGGTATTGGCGACTTCTTATCTGTCCAGTTAGTAATAGGGTGATAGCCCATTAGTAATCTGAATGGTGTTTCACGTGTGGACTCATTGGTCCAATTGTTGTGTGCGAACTCCGCAAGTGCTAGATAGTCCGCCCAATTGTTCTGTCGTTCGTTGGCCCAAAGCCTGAGGTACTGTTCCAACCATTGGTTGGTTCGTTCCGATTGTCCATCCATTCGTGGATGGTAGGCCGTTGAGATGTTTTGTTGTATTCCCAGGACTCGACATAGTTCTCTTGTGAACTTTGATGCAAACCGGGGATCTCTGTCGCTGATAATCTTCGACGGTAGTCCAAACCGTGCTACGACATGTCTTGCGTAGAGCATCGCGGTTTCCTCACCTGAGATTTCCTCTCTGCATGGTATGAATATGGATGCTTTTGAGCAATCATGGTCCGTGATTGTGAGCACTGAGTCATATCCTCGCGATACCAGGAGTTTAGTGATGAAGTCTAGTGCCACCACCTCGAATGGCATCACTTCCGGTTGTGGGAATATAGGTTGTAATGGTGCTTTCGTTTTTTGTGTGTTGACCTTGCACCGCTGACATTCGGTGCATCCTCGGATGTACTCAGCAATGTCTTGCTTCATCGTGGGCCACCAGTAGTGGCGCTCCACTAGTTGCGTTGTTCGGTTGATTCCTGGATGGCCATGAACGGGGGGGTCATGATGTGTGGAGATTACTTTTCTAATCTCCTCCATTGCTCCCGTTACAACGAGCCGTTGTCCTTGATACCACCAGAGTCCGTCTGCTTTTGTTAGTTTGTGGGGATCGACCCACTTGCGTATCCTTTGTTCATCCTGTTGTGTGGTGGTTGTAGCCGTTCGTACAAACATTTTGTTTGGTAGTACAACGACGTCTTTGTTGTCTTTCTCCCCTTGATCATAATCGGGTCTTCAAGATAGGGCATCGGCTCTTCCATTGGCCGTCCCTTTGACATGGTGTATCTCGAAGTTGTATTCCGCTAGTTCCAGTACCTCTCTGGCGATTCGTCGACTGATTTTCTGGGGATCTCGCCAGTATCGAAGGTTGAGATGGTCCGAGAATATGCATACTTTGTGTGGGGATCCTGCCAATAGATGTCTCCAGTTCCTGAGCGCTTTTACGATGGCCAGTAGCTCAAGGTTGTAGATATCGTAGTTTCGCTTGGCTGCGTTGAGCGTTGCCGAGTAGTATCCCACTGGATGGCGTTTTCCATCTGTTTTCTTTTGGAGAAGTACCGCTCCAACTGCGAATCCTGATGCATCTACTTCTAAGTCGAACTGTTGTGTCTGGTCGGCATGCACGAGAATGGGTTCCGTGGTTACCCGTTGTTTGAGCGTTTCAAACGCGTTTTGATGTCTTGTGCTCCATTGCCATGGTTCGTCTTTGCGTGTTAATTCGTTTAGTGGTTTAGTGATGTTGGTGAAGCCTCTGATGAACTGCCGATAAAAGTTACAAAAACCGAGAAATGATCGTACGTCCTTTACTGATGTTGGCGATTGCCAGTCGCGAACGCCCAAAATTTTGACAGGGTCCATACGTGTTACCCCCTCTTCAAGGATTACCCCCAGGTAATCAATACTGGAAGCGTTGAAGACACATTTCTCGGGTTTGAAGAATAGGTCGTGTTGTTGTGCCACTGCTAGTACGTCGCGGACTGCTTCTTGGTGTTTTTTGATCGATAGTGGCTGTCTTTTGGTTGCTATGGCGATATCGTCCATATAGACCCTGATTGTCGTTCCGACTGCTTCATGTTTTGTGATTGTTGGTTGGTAGATGTCATTCATGAAGCTTTGAAATGTGGCCAGCGAGTTGCATAAACCGAAGTACATGACAGTCGGTTCGAAGAGTCCACGGCGTGTCTTGAACGCAGCTTTGTGTTCATCTCCTTCCTTGATTCTAATGTTGTTGTATCCTTGTCGGACATCCAGTTTGCTAAATATCTGCGCCCCTCCGAGATCCCTGATTAGGTCGTCGATAAGAGGGAGTGGATACTGGTTTCGTATTGTCCATTCGTTAATCTTTCGGTAGTCCTGTACGGGTCGTAGCTTTCCGTCCTTCTTTTTGATAAAGAAGAAGGATGATGCGTACGGGGACTTTGAGGGACGAATGTATCCCTTTTCTACTTGTTCGTCGATGAATTCGTCCAATGCTGCGTCTTCTACCCTTGTCATTGGGTATACTTTGCAGTCGATTACATCTGGTACCCCTTTTTGAATTCAATTGCGTGGTCGCAACTTCGTTTTGGTGGGAACCGCTTTGCTTTGTCCTCATTGAATACTTTTGCAAATTGTTGGTATTCTTTTGGTATACCGACTTCCTTGGTGTATTGTTTGGCTTCTATTGCAAGTTCGACCGCTGATCGTCGTCCGTATACCTGTTCTTCTAATTTTGTCACTATTTGTTCTTTTGTTTCTGTAGTGAACATTCGTGACACTTTGGCATCGTTTTCTTCCTCATTGAGCAGCCTTGCTAGTACCGCTCTTTTGTCGCTTGGGTTGACTGATCGTAGTACTATGGGAAGTTGTTTTTCATCGATGGTGGCATGGTGCCAGCTGAACCTCGGTTCGTAGGTTGCGAGCCATGGATACCCTAGTAGTATGTCTTCTTTGCCAATGTTGGTGATTAGGAAACGCATTTCCCTTCAAGTTCCTCCTGTTTCCACACCAAGCGTGAGGTAGTGTGTGATCTGCCCCGCTTTATTAGTGGTATCGTCGATGTTATAAATATTCTTGGGCTTATCTAATGCCCTTTGTCCTAGACCCATTCTTTTGACGAATTGTGGATGGATGAAGTTGTCGGTGGCTCCTGAGTCCACCAACGCTTTGATGTCGGCCATATTGTAACTTGCGCGAATTGACACTGGTACTCTCATAGAACGGTAGCGCATAATGTACACAGAGTTACAACATATTGCCCTTACCCAGGCCGCCGGGTTCAGGCGCTTCCAAAATCCTTCCCCATCAACTGTTGCAGGACCAGGTCCTTTACTTCTTCATCATCTGCTGCGACTCCTCGCAGCCATTCCGCCGCCTTTTCTTCTTTAGTTGGCGCGGTTTCGGCGGTGCATGCTTGCATATCTCGGCGCTTTCGTGGTTGTCTGCAATCGCAGCTAATATGGCCCATCTTTTGGCAGTTGTAACACTGCGTTTGGCTGTGGTCTCGTTTGAACTGCCTCTGTATGAATCCTCCTCGCGGTGGAAATGGTGGTCGTGGTGGTGGATCGTCGTTTCGTCTGTAGTTTTGGATCACCTCCTCTGCTCCGGCTAGTCGTCCTCGTACTCGATCTGCAGAGGTGTCCATTTGGTCATCATTAAGCGGGGCAAGCAACTTAGCTAAGGCCCCTCCTGTCGCTCGCCCTGGTTTGAAGGCGTCAAGGTTGCCCCTGACCATTTGCATGTGAATCCATTTTTGCTGTCTCTTTAGAGCGGATTCCCTCCATTCTTCATAGTTCCGGGGTCGTCGTGTTGGTACATGGTTTCGTATAGGGCCCTTGGTAGTCCCCTTGTGAAATACTTGAGCGTTTGTTCAGCGTTGATGTTATATCCCGCATGTCGAACAAGTTGTTCGAATTGGGCGATATAATCGTCGATCTTTCCATCCTTCATGTGAATACCGGCATCGAGTTGGG
Organism: Lactarius quietus; assembly: GCA_015025155.1. Lineage (NCBI taxonomy): Eukaryota > Fungi > Basidiomycota > Agaricomycetes > Russulales > Russulaceae > Lactarius > Lactarius quietus. The sequence continues at coordinate 106,213 of WITN01000217.1, forward strand.
CTTGTGCTCGTTCTTTGCTGAGAACGTCGCCGAATTGTCTTTGGAATGCATGGAGTAGGTTCTCCCACAGTCTATTGTCGAATTGGTTGGTCCCTGTGGCGACTTCATTGACGAGCCATCGACTTGCTGACATGACCCATTGGTTAACCGCGTTTCCCTGAATGTATGTGAGAAACAACATCGCCTTTTGGTATTTATTCAGCATTGCTGAATGATTTGCGTTGACTCCCACATAGACCTCCCATTGGAGGATGAATGCCTCGGCTTGTGACCTGCTTCCTGTGAATGTTGGTGGTGGGTTACCGATGAATTTATCGTTCCCCTGAGGTCCGTGGTTGGCCACAGCTGGTCCTCCTAGAGGTGGTCCTCCTCCTGGCTGTCCTCCTCCTGGCTGTCCTCCTCCTGGTGGTCCTCCTCCTGGCGGTCCTCCTCCTGGCGGTCCTCCTTCTGGTTGCCGTAATGGTGGGAATGGTCTGTTATCTGGTGACGGTATTCTGTTCCGGTCGATGCGGAACTCATAGAACATGTTCGGTTCGTCTTGGTTACTTGGTGCGTCAGGAACGTCTGGTCCCATTGCTCGGTTTACGGCCTGCATGTCTTCTGGCTGTATTGTCTGTACGTGGCCAGTTTGCTCGTTTATAACAAGCCGCGGTGGTGATACTTCTGTTTGAGTCGTCATGTAGCTGTATGGTATTCCTCGAATGGGTTCGGGGATGTGTAGCTCAGCTGTTTGCGCGACAAGTGCTTCTATCTCCAGTGATTGTACCGCAATTTCTTCGGGCTCTGCTGCTTCACTTCGTGGTGTTGGCAATCGTTCGCTGGTGTGGCTTGATACAGTTGTTATTCCTGCCCATAGTTGGAATTTGGTTCTTGGTGGTTCCGAATCGAGGTCTGTTGGTTCTTGACTGTCTATAGGTCCTTGTTGATCAATTGGCCGTGCGTCGACCAATGGTATGTTGATATGTAGGTCATTGGCTGCTGGTCATGTTGCTTCGAAATAGTTGTTGGTGTTGCTCCACCTGAGCTCAACCCAGCAACAGCGTTCTCTGTTAAAGACTACCAGATGATACCTTTGTGCTGTGGCTGCTTCCGCGTAATATCCTGTGTTGTTTTCCTCGGATCTTCTGGTGTCTGGTACGTGTCGCCACCTTACTCGTCCGATAAGGTAACGAGTGGGTGCATCTCGTTCTCTTGAGTCGATGCGATAGGGTACAAAGTCCCAACTGTAACGTCCCAGGTCATGGTATGTATCTGACCTAATCCATAAGTCAGGGGACGTTGGGAGAAGCCTGGAATGTAGCAAGTCGAACATGGTAAGGGGGATGACGAGTCGCTCCCTAATACTTACTAAGGCGGTGTGGACTATTACTGATACGCTTACTGTACGATTACTGAGCAGACGTGGACGATTACACAGCAGAGGAGTAGTCTTAGTAGTAGTGGCAGTCTCGCTGACGAAGGCGGACTGCAACAGAGTACTATATAAGGAAGCTATCGACTGTTGTGGTCAATAGCTTGGATTTCTTGTAACATTCTCACCTCGTTATCCAAGTCGTGGTTTCCTCATCTCTCTCTCGTCTTTCGAGGCTGCGTACCAAGTAGATCACTGAAACAGACTCCGCCTTCGCGCGTTGAGATGATACTCTGCCTTCGTGCTAGAGTCCAGGGAACTGCTGAGTCACCGCGTTCACTCTTCGTTGCCTAAGTCAGGCTCACGTGCAGCTCGCATGTAACATTAAATCCAAGCTCTTCAAAACTCATCGAACGCCGTGGCAACTCTCAATACCAAGGATGGCTGGGACTTTGTACCCTACCGCATCGACTCAAGAGAACGAGACGCACCCACTCGTTACCTTATAGGACGAATAAGGTGGCGATACGTACCAGACACCAGAAGAACCGAAGAAAACAACACAGGATACTATGCAGAAGCAGCTACCTCACAAAGATATCATCCCGTAGTATTCAACAAGGAACACCGTTGCTGGGTCGAACTCAGGTGGAGCAACACTAACAACTATTTCGAAGCAACACGACCAGCAGCCGACGACTTAAATATCAACGTACCATTGGTCGACGCACGACCAATTGATCAACAAGGACCGATAGATGGACAAGAAGCAGAAAACCTTGATTCGGAACCACCAAGAACCGAATTCCAACTACGAGCAGAAACACCGGCTGTATCAAGCCATACTAGCGAACGATCGCCAACCCCACGAAGTGAAGTAGCAGAACCCGAAGCAATTGCAGTGCATTCACCAGAAGTAGACGCACTTGTCACACAAACAGCTGAGTTACACATTCCCGAACCAATTTGGGGAATACCATACAGCTATATGACGACCCAAACAGAAGTATCACCACCCCGACTTGTCATCAATGAGCAGACAGGTCACGTCCAACAAATACAACCAGAAGATATGGAAGCCGTCAACCGAGCAATGGGACCAGATGTCCCCGACGCACCAAGCATCCCTGAAGGAACCGACATGTTTTACGAGTTCCGACTCAACCGAAACAGAGTACCATCACCCGACAACAGACCATTTCCACCCAGAAGAGGACCACCCAATGGCAGATGGCCACAAGGAGGAGGAGGAGGAGGACCACCTCCAGCAGGACCCCCAGCAGGACCCCCGGCAGGACCCACGATAGCCAACCAACAAGGAAGCGACAAGTTCATCGGCAATCCACCGCCAATGTTTACAGGGAACAGATCCCAAGCCGAATCATTCATTCTCCAATGGGAGGTATATGCGGGAGTTAACGCCAACCACTCCGCTATGAGAAACAAATACCAAAAAGCTATGTTGTTTCTCACATACATACAAGGAAATGCGGTTAACCAATGGGTAATGTCCGCAAGCCGATGGCTCGTCAATGAGGTGGCCACGGGAACAGATCAATTCAACAACAGGCTATGGGAAAACCTACTCAACGCCTTTCAGAGACAATTCGGCGATGTTCTTAGCAAAGAACAGGCCCAAGCCCAGCTTGATGCTGGAATACACATGAAGGACAGAAGGATCGATGACTACATCGCGCAATTTGAACAGCTGGTTCAACATGCTGGGTACAACATCAATGCCAAACAAACCATCAAATACTTCACAAAAGGACTACCACGAGCATTGTATGAAACCATGTACCAACACGATGACCCCCAAAACTACGAAGAGTGGAGAGACTCTGCCCTGAAAAGGCAACAGAAGTGGATCCACATGCAAACGGTTAGGGGTAACCTAGACACCTTTAAACCGGGACAGGCATCAGGGGGAGCACTAGCTAAGTTGCTCGCACCACTCCAGAATGACGACCGAATGGACACATCCGCAGACCGCGTACGAGGACGGCTAGCAGGAGCCGAAGACATCATAACAAACCACTACAGGAATACCAAACCCCCGCAACCACCATTCCCACCACGAGGGGGATTTATCCAGAGACAATTCAAACGAGACCACAGCCAAACGCAGTGTTACAACTGCCAGAAGATGGGTCACATCAGTCGAGACTGCAGGCAGCCCAGAAGGCGCCACGACGCACAAACACGCACCACTGAAACCACGCCAACTAAAGAAGAAAAGGCAGCGGAATGGTTATGAGGAGTAGCAGGAGATGATGAAGAAGTGAAAGACCTGGTCCTACAACAATTGATGGGACAGGATTTTGGAAGTGCCTAAACCCGGCGGCCTGGGTAAGGGCGATACATTGTAATTCCATGTATATTATGCGCTACTGATCTATGAGAGTACCAGTGTCTATTCGCGCAAGTTACAACATGGCCGACATCAAAGCATTAGTGGACTCAGGAGCCACTGACAACTTCATACATCCAAACTTCGTCAAAAGGATGGGATTGGGACAACGGGCATTAGATAAGCCAAAAAATATCTACAACATCGACGATACCACTAATAAAGCAGGGCAGATCACACACTACCTCACGCTCAATGTGGAAACAGGAAAAACAAAAAGGGAGATGAGATTCCTCATCACCGACATCAGGAAAGAAGACGTCCTGCTAGGATACCCATGGCTTGCCACCTACGAGCCAAGGTTCAGCTGGCGTCACGCCACTATAGATGAGAAACAACTTCCTATAGTATTGTGGTCGATTAACCCAAACGACAGGAAAGCAGTATTGGCAAGGCTGCTAACGGAAGAAAAGGATGACGCAAGGGTATCACGAACGTTCACAACAGAAACAAAAGAACAAATCGTAACAACCTTGAAAGAACAGGTATATGGAAGAAGATCAGCGGTAGAACTCGTGGTGGATGCCAAACAGTACACCACGGAGGTCAAAATACCAACAGAATACCAAAGCTTCGCAAAGGTATTCAGCGAACAAGAATCAAAGAGGTTTCCACCCAAAAGAAACTGCGATCACGCAATAGACTTCAAAAAGGGTGCACCAGAAGTAATTGACTGCAAAATATACCCCATGACCAGGGTAGAAGACGCAGCATTGGATGATTTTATTGATGAACAAATTGAAAAAGGATACATACGCCTGTCAAAATCCCCATATGCATCATCATTCTTCTTCATTAAAAAGAAGGACGGAAAACTACGACCTGTACAGGACTACCGACGCATAAACGAATGGACAATACGAAACCAATACCCACTCCCTCTCATCGATGACCTCATCCGAGATCTTGGAGGAGCTCAAATATTCAGCAAACTAGACGTCCAACAAGGGTATAACAACATACGAATCAAAGAAGGGGATGAACACAAAGCCGCGTTTAAAACACGCCGCGGACTTTTCGAACCAACCGTCATGTACTTTGGGCTGTGTAACTCACCAGCAACGTTCCAAAGCTTCATGAACGAAATATACCAACCAACAATAGTGAAACACGAACCCAACGGAACGACCATTCGGGTCTACATGGACGACATTGCAATAGCCACGAAACACCAACAAAACACACTCGAACAACATCAGAAGGCAGTGCGCGATGTCCTGGAAGTCGCCCAGAAACACGACCTCTTCTTCAAACCAGAAAAATGCATATTCAATGCCTCCAGTATTGATTACCTGGGGGTAATCCTTGAAGAGGGGGTAACACGTATGGACCCTATCAAAATTTCGGGTGTTCGCGACTGGATATCTCCCACATCAGTTAAGGACGTACGATCTTTCCTCAGCTTTTGCAACTTTTACCGGCAGTTTATTAGAGGCTTTGCAAACATTGCCAGACCACTGAATGAACTAACGCGCAAAGACGAGCCATGGCAATGGACTACAAGACACAAAGCAGCATTCGACACACTCAAACAACAGGTCACGACAGAACCCATACTAGCACACGCGGACCAAACACAACAGTTCGATCTAGAAGTAGATGCATCAGGATTCGCGTAGGAGCAGTGCTACTACAGAAGAAAGCAGATGGGAAACGACATCCTGTGGGGTATTACTTGGCAACACTCAATGCCGCCGAACGCAACTACGACATCTACAACCTAGAGTTGTTGGCCATTGTGAAAGCGCTAAGAAACTGGCGACATCTACTAGCTGGATCCCCACACAAAGTACGCATATTCTCGGATCATCTCAACCTTCGTTACTGGTGAGATCCCCAGAAAATCAGCCGACGAATCGCTAGAGAAGTACTGGAATTAGCAGAATACAACTTTGAGATACACCACATCAAGGGAACCGCAAATGGAAGAGCCGATGCACTCTCACGACACGCCGACTATGATCAAGGAGAAAAGGACAATGAGAACGTCACGGTCCTACCTAATGAATTGTTTGTATGAACAACTACCACCCAACCACAGCAGGACGAGCAAAGAATACGCAAGTGGGTCGATCCCCATAAATTAACCAAAGCGGACGGACTTTGGTGGTACCAAGGACGAAGACTAGTCGTCACGGGAGCATCAGGGGAAATTAGAGAAGTAATCTCTACACATCACGACCCCCCTATTCACGGACACCCAGGAATAAACCGAACAACCCAATAGTGGAACACCACTACTGGTGGCCCACAATGAAACAAGATATTGCTGAATACGTACGAGGATGCGCTGAGTGCCAGCGATGCAAGGTCAACACACAAAGAACAAAGGCGCCGCTACAACCAATATTCCCAAAACTCGAAGCAACACCATTCGAGGTAGTAGCGCTGGACTTCATCACCAAACTCCCAACATCAAGGGAGTACGATTCCATACTCACAGTCACTGACCACGATTGCTCAAAAGCATCGATATTCATACCCTGCAAAGAAGAAATATCAGACGAAGAAACTGCAGCCCTATACGCCAAACATGTAGTCGCACGATTTGGCCTGCCAACAAAACTAATCAGCGATCAAGACCCCCGATTTGCGTCCAAATTTACAAAAGAACTATGTCGACTCCTAGGAATACAACAGAACATTTGGATGCCTACCACCCATGAACGGACGGACAATCGGAGCGAACAAACCAATGGCTGGAGCAATACCTCAGGTTCTGGGCCAACGAAAGGCAAAACAATTGGGCCGATCACCTCGCACTAGCTGAGTTTGCGCACAACAATTGGGTTAATGAATCCACACGTGAAACCCCATTTAGATTGCTGATGGGATATCACCCACACACTAATTGGACAGATAAAACATCACCCATACCACAGGTCACGGCCAGACTAGAACAGTTAAAAGAGATAAGACATCAGGCACAAGAACAAATGCGCCGAGCGCAACAGTCATGGGTCAAGCATCGTGACACCCCCAAATATCAGATAGGAGATAGGGTATGGCTGGAGGGACGTCACCTACAACCAACCAGCCAATCACAAAGCTTGCGCCCAGGAGACATGGACCGTTCAGGATTGTCCAGGTGATGTCTCCTGTCAACTACCGACTCGAACTTCCCACACAGTGGAGCATCCACGACGTTTTTCACACAGACCTTCTCACACCTTACAAAGAAACACTGATTCACGGCGCAAACTATCAGCGCCCACCACCAGAATTGGTAGAAGACGTGGAAGAATATGAGGTCGAAAAGGTACTAGACTCAAGGAGACATGGACGAGGGCACAAACTCCAATACCTTATCAAGTGGAAGGGTTACTCAGACTCGGACAACCAGTGGGTCCCATGGGACGACGTCCACGCGGAGGAAGAGATAAGGAAGTTCAAACAGTCCAATCCAAACGCCGAAACTCACATAAAAGCAGCGGCAGTTGGACGACCAAGGACATTAACCCATACTCCAATGGCACATGTCCCACTCACAATCATCAACCTTGACTTCCCTCATGTCGACACACTTACCACCTACGACACCTCCAACAATGTGGACGACCCCTTCTGCTCAGCCATCGAGCAGGTCAGAGTCGTCACAGAACAAGACCGAGTCGAGCGCGAACAACAAGAGCGAGATCTGGCCGAGGCTCGCAGGGATTCCCCACACCGCTAGCGGAAGAGTGGAGGACAATGAGGAGGGACTACGGCTGTTGAAGGAGGTAATGACCTCATGGCGACTGGATCAAGTAACGAAGATAACAGCAGCGAGAGGCGGGCGAGAATACAGAGGTTGACGAGGCAAGTATCCTCCAGCCCTCCACCGCCTTCACGTCCACCACCGCTGTCAACCGATATGACAGCGATGAGTCCTCCGATGGCTCCTATCACGACGCCCACGTCATCTGCACCCGTTGCGACAACCCACAAAGCTATTGCCATTGCGCCCCCATGTGCATTCCCCCTTGAATCAACAACGAAGAAGAAGATGACACTACCAAAGAAGCCATGGATGACGAAGAACGAGCACCGCCTGTTGCTGTCGTCTACGGACCGACTGCGGAGGAAGGGTACGCCATGCGAGAACTACCATCCTACGCTGAAGCACGAGATCCCTCACCCATCAATATGCGCCGAGGCGCCCTGTCCGTGCCCTATCGCCTACCCCAGCGGATTCGTCCTCAACAATGGGATGAATTGGGTCCCCATGGTGGTCGAACACGAGGGACGTCGCATCCCCGCCCGATATGTGCGGGTAAGGATGTGCGATAACCCGGAGGTCTTCGGGACAATGGGGCGGTATTCGCCGATATACCACGGGGACATACACGCCGAGCCATGCCGAGACATGGGACCCGCAGCTGAGTACACCCGTGAAGAACTACAGTACCTTTGTGCTGACTTCCGGGGACGGCGCCAGGTCGATGAAGCCCTTGCTAGGCTGGGGGATATCTCCCTTGCAGCCGAAGTGAGGCGCTACCGCGTGTCCCAGGAAGTCATCAAGGAGTTGGAGGCAGCAATCAAGAAGCTCGAAGACGACATCTTCGTGCACGTCGATCGCTCGCGCCATTCGGCAAAGCGACTGGGTAGGGCTCACGCTCTTCTGAGGATACAGGATGAACACGAGACAGATGTAGGGCTGACCACAGTGCCCAATTGGGTAGTGGAGCGAGGGCACTCACCCTTGTGAAGGGGGTGATGTAACGTCCCAGGTCATGGTATGTATCTGACCTAATCCATAAGTCAGGGGACGTTGGGAAAAGCCTGGAACGTAGCAAGTCAAACATGGTAAGGGGGATGACAAGTCGCTCCCTAATACTTACCAAGGCGGTGTGGACTATTACTGATACGCTTACTGTACGATTACTGAGCAGACGTGGACGATTACACACCAGAGGAGTAGTCTTAGTAGTAGTGGCGGTCTCGCTGACGAAGGCGGACTGCAATGGAGTACTATATAAGGAAGCTATCGACTGTTGTAGTCGATAGCTTGGATTTCTTGTACCATTCTTACCTTGCTATCCAAGTTGTGGTGTCTTCCTCTCTCTCTCGCCTCTCGAGGCCGCATACCAAGTAATCAATGAAACAGACTCCGCCTTCGCACGTTGAGGCGATACTCTGCCTTCATGCTAGAGTCCAGGGAACTGCTGAGTCACCGCGTTCACTCTTCGTTGCCTAAGTCAGGCTCACGTGCAGCTCGCACGTAACATGCAGGGAGGTAGAGAAGGCGCGCACCACAGGCTTCAACTATCTCACAAATACCATCCACCTTGTGGATTGATGCATTATCAATGACAAGAACAGAGTGGGGGAGGGGCCACTCATTCATGCAGGGCAGGAGTCCTTCCACAAATCAATGGAAATTGATGCCGGTGACAGCATTCTCGACCACTTCCAGATGGAGGACACCATCCAAACAGATGGCCAGAAGTATGCTGTACTTTGTGCCCCGGTGTAGAAACTCAAAGCATTGAGCATGCTCACCCCACATCAACCATGCGTATGGGCGCCTCAGGGTCAGTCAGTTGAAGTAGCTCTCGTCGGCGAAGACGAGTTGCTCGGGGCAGTAGTTGCGGGTGATGTCTGCTTTGAACTCTTCACGATCTTGCTTGTTCCATTCCAGAGCAGGGCATGTGATCTATTGTTGGAGTTAAAAGATTTGAGAAGGTTGAAAAAAGGATCACACACTGTTTTCATGGTGTATCCTATCCTATGGAGTGAACATGCAACCGTTTGCATGGAGGTGTAAATGCCACATGCCTCACAAAGCTCTGTCTGTAGCTTGGCAAGTGCCATGTCAGGCTGGTGCTCAATGCAGTCACGGAGAAACTGTGTTGAGTGAGACAGACTCTAGAATCGAGGCATAGAATATGCACCTTTACTTCTATAGCACTCAGTTCACGTGGCCAACCCAGCGGCTTTGGAACTTTGGCTTCAACTCAGCGACATTCTCTGTGAAACCGGGAAAGTGACCGTCCGCTGATTCCCATAAATTCACTAATTTCAGCATCTGATATTCCCTGAAGGGACATGGCGATGGCCATCTCTTTAAGGTCAGTGGAGATATGCTGGTGAACCATTGTTGGCGGGGGTGTTGAAGGTATGGGAGGGAGTATGGGATGGCAAGCTGAACAGTTGTTGACATGTAAACGGGATAACTATCCCAATAACCCAAATTTGGCACTGAGTTGGCAGGTTATGGAGGGATAACCAATTGATAATGTGTGATGAGTGTCTCACTGTTTATACGCAACAGAGAGACCAAGGATCACAAGGAACAGGGTGGCTAACGTCGAACCAACAAGGAGATAGACAAGGGACAGGGAACAATGGACCACGAGTAACAAGACAAGGATGAGGAACAACCCAATGGTGGGAAGCTGCTCAGAAGACAGGAAGGTACAAGTGGGGATGTCGCAAGTGGACAGTCTGAGGGACTGTCTGTTACATTGCTCCAGCTTATATACCTGAATACATGGTCTGTGCGTACTTTAGGGGAGGCCCAACTCCGCTCCACGGGTGGGCCCATGGAATACTCTAGAAGCGTTCTAAAGATAGCATGGAATGTGCTGGAAGGTTTCTAAGTATATCGTCCAATGGCGTTAATCCCTGACAAGCTCCGCTCGTCAGGTGATTGATCAACAATCTTCGTTTACCGATCAACGGACTTTTGTTTATCAATCAACAATATTTGTTGATTGATCAACAATATTTGTTGATTGATCAACAATATTTGTTGATTGATCAACAAACAAGTCATGTGAGGTCATCTGACCTTTCGCTTGATAAGTCCCGGTTCCGGACCGGGTCTTTCTTGAATAGGAAGGAAAGGATTATCCAATCCTTTCACGTGCGTTGTCTTGGCTAGTTCCACTAGTCCATTACTTCGTATTCCTGGGTTTGTGCGCGCGTTCCCTTGCGCATTCCTGGGTATTCCAGATAAGTCACGGACCGAGGCATAGGTTCGTGACAGTATCCCCTCTTTAAGGCCGTGCTGCGCCGTCAGCACTCTTAGATTACTTGGTCGGGGCGCAGAGGGGTTTCTGGTATGGAACTGGTGAACCAGGAGTGATGCATGTTTCATTTGTGATGCAGGGAGCCATGAGTTTTCGGAACTAGGGTAGCCCTTCCACTTGATGAGGTACAAGATCCCTTTCTTATTGGGTGACACTTTGGACTGGAGTACTGTTTCGACTTCGTAATGTTCTTCTTCTCCTTGAACTATATCTGGAGGAGGTCTGGTGAAGTTAGGTCCGTGCGCAGGGGTTTCTTTGTATGGTGATATCAGGGAACTGTGGAAGACTGGGTGGATTCGCCATGACTTGGGTAGTTGGAGTTTGCAGTTAACTCCCCATGTAGATAGTCCTTTGAATGGACCATGGCGTCTAGGGGCTAACTTGGCTTTAGGGTGCGTGGTGTGAACATTGGTTCCTTCTAACCAGACTAGGTCTCCTGGTTTGAACACATGGGAAATGGTGGGTACTCTAGATCTTTTCATGACTTCCGCAGCTACCTTTAGTGCTGCTGTAACCTCGGATCGTACTTGGTCTAAGGTACGAAGGCGTTCTTCTACCGTGGGAATCTTGGTAGCGAAGTTTACTGGGGGAATGAATTCTGGTTTGAATCCGTACCAGACTTCGAAGGGAGATCTTCCTGTGGCGCTGTGTTGGCGAGCATTGTGCGCGAATTCCATGAAGGGTATCAGTTCTACCCAATTATCTTGCTGGAAGTTGCAAAAGACGCGGAGATACTGTTCCAACTCCTGATTGACTCTTTCTGTTTCGCCATCTGTTTGGGGGTGGAAGGCTGTGGACATGGTGGACTTGACTCCCAATCTTTCCCAGATTTCTTGCATGACTTTGGAAGCGAATTGGGGTCCTCGATCTGAGATAACTTGGCGTGGTAGTCCGGTTCGTCTCCAGACATTCTTCATGTACAACTTGGATGTTTCTTCAGCTGTGATAGTTTTATTACAAGGGGTGACAATGGTGGCTTTGCTGAGGCGATCCACTACCACAAATAAGGAATCATATCCTTGGGAGGTAGGGAGGTCTGTGATGAAGTCCATGGTGATAACTCCCCATACGTCTGTGGGTACTTGGTTTGGTAACAGTGGTACTTGAGTTCTTGGTTTGATTTTGGTTGCTTGACATGTGGCACATCCGTCCACATAACTTTTGACAAAGGTGGATATTCCTGGCCACCAGAATTCTCTTGATACTATTTCGTAGGTCTTCCATCTTCCGGGATGTCCTGTGGCTACATGGTCGTGATATTTCTTGACAATGTCTCTTCGAAGAGTGTCATCTTTTGGCACGTAGACTTGTCCTCTGAATAGAATGATCCCATCTTCTAGGTTCCATTCTTCTAGGCCCTTTACAATGGATCTTGGGCCATTCTTTAAGATAGCTTCTATGGCGATGCTGACGTCTTTATCATATTCTTGGCTTGACTTGATTCTTTGGCGTAGTGTTGTATCTCCCAATACTGTGACTGCCGTTGGGCAGGCTGCGCGAATCGTGAAAAACTTGGTGTCCAAGAGGACACGCAACTCGTCTTCAGTTGCTATCCCCTCTTTAAGGTCTGGATGCCTGGACAGTGCATCGGATTTATTCTGTACGCCCGGCTTGTGAACAATGGTGAACTTGAAACGTGAAAGGAATAAAGCCCAACGTGCTTGACGTCGTGTGAGCTTCTGCTTGGTGGCAAAATAGACTAGATTGCCATGGTCAGACCAGATTTCAAGATTATCTTCTTGACCTTCGAGGTAATGTCTGAAAATATCCAAAGCGCGGATAATGGCAAGGAGTTCTTTATCATGAATTTCGTAATTCCGCTCCGCAGGTTGCAAGGACTTGGAATGGTACGCAACCGGGTGCCATCTGTTCAGGGCATCAGTTGTTCAGAATGGCCCTGTGGCAAAATCACTAGCGTCGGTGATGAGTCGGAAGGGTTTGTTATGATCAGGAGAGCAAGAACAGGGGCTGTAACAAAAGCATGGATGAGGGTGCGGAATGCAGATTCCTGTAAGGTACCCCAGAGGAACGGAATCTCCTTCCTAGTGAGGTCGAATAAAGGCCTGGCAATGGTAGAAAAATCTTTGATAAATCGGCGGTAGAAGTTACAAAACCAAGGAATGCTTGGACATGTTTGACTGTTCGTGGAGTAGGCCAATCTGTAATTCCTGCGACCTTAGCAGGGTCCATCTTGAGTTGTCCATTTGAGATGACGATCC